>JAVIAB010000117.1:65948738-66196238 GCA_032433765.1 Megaustenia siamemsis
GGAATTCTTAAGACACACTTCTGTAGCAGATGTTCGAATGTTAGTTTCTCTTATGGTTCCACAAACTCATCAAAATATCCCAGCATATGTTTATCTAGTGTATAGTAAATTACTCGTGTATAACATGTACTCAGTCTGGTAGTAAAATATTCTTTTATGACTTGAACTAGGCTTGAGTGTAAATTATTCTAATATGATCTGTATTTAGTTTCGTACTAAAATGTTCATATGTGGCTTGTATTCAATGTGACAGTAAAATATTCTAATATAACTTGTATTCAATGTGACAGTAAAATATTCTAATATAACTTGTATTCAATGTGACAGTAAAATATTCTAATATAACTTGTATTCAATGTGACAGTAAAATATTCTAATATAACTTGTATTCAATGTGACAGTAAAATATTCTAATATAACTTGTATTCAATGTGACAGTAAAATATTCTAATATAACTTGTATTCAATGTGACAGTAAAATATTCTAATATAACTTGTATTCAATGTGACAGTAAAATATTCTAATATAACTTGTATTCAATGTGACAGTAAAATATTCTAATATAACTTGTATTCAATGTGACAGTAAAATATTCTAATATAACTTGTACTTATTGAGACGCTCAAACAATCGATTCAACAAACATCAAAACTTGTAATACCAGTGACTAAAAGAATCATCAAAAAGAAATGGATGACAGAAGAAATATTACAACTAATGGACGAAAGAAGAAAACATAAGAAAGAAGAACGGACGTACAAAATATTGCACAAAGAGATCCAAAACAAATGCAGAGAAGCAAAGGAAGGATGGTTAAAACAGAAATGTGAAGAAATGGAACAACAACAAAAGAAAGACTCAACATTTATGCACAATCAGTTAAATGAATTAACAGGAAGAAAAGAAGTCAAAGTTTCAGGATGTGTGAAATCAAAGGAAGGAAATATAATAATGGGACAGGAGAAGACAATGGAAAGATGGACAGAATATACCAGTCAACTCTATGATGATGAAAGACCAGAATTAAACAATTCAAATGAAGACACAGGACCACCAATAATGCAGAGTGAAGTGGAGGACGCAATTCAACACATGAAAAGAGGCAAAGCTCCAGGTCACGACAATATAACAATCGAAGAGACAAATGCATTAGGAGAGCTGGGGGTACAAGTAAATAACAAAACTACTCAGTTACATATATAACACTGGACACATGCCTGAAGATCTACTAAAATCTATCTTTGTAGCCATACCGAAGAAGTCAGGCGCCACTGATTGTGAAGACCATTGCACTATTAGTCTCATGAGCCATATGACTAAATTATTACTAAGAATCATCATGAGACATGGAAGGAACAAAATAAAACCAGAAATAAGTGAGGAATAATGTGGATTTGTGGAAGGAAATGGCACCAATAATGCAATATACATCTTAAGAACATTGATAGAAAGATCTACAGAGGTAAAGAAAGATCTATATATGTGCTTTATAGACTACACGAAAGCATTTGACAAAGTAAAGCATGTGGAAATAATAAATATGCTGGAGAAATTAAACATTGATGGCAAGGATCTGCGAATCATAAAAAACATGTACTGGCAACAAACAGCAGCTATACGAATTAACAACCAAACAGGACAATTCCAACTTATAAAACAAGGAGTCAGACAAGGCTGTGTTCTGTCGCCGGATTTGTTTTCACTTTACAGCGAACATATTATGTCAATAGTAGACAAAAAAGGAATTGAAGTCAACGGTCACACCATAAATAATTTACGATATGCGGATGGCATAGTCTTAATAGCAGAGACAGAGCTACAAGAAATGATAGATGTAATAGTAAAACAAAGCAACAAGAAAGGTCACAGTCTGAATAGTAAGAAAACAGAAGTAATGGTCATATCGAAGAAACAATCATCACCAGCATGCAGCATAAAAATAAACAAGACAAATCTGAAACAAGTGCAACGTTTGAAATACTTGGGCACAGTGACAACATCAGATGGAAGATGCAACACAGAAATAAAAAGCAGAATAGATTAGGCCAAAATAGCCTTTCAGCAAATGAAAAATATCTTATGCAACAAATCTATGTCAATATAACTGAGAAAGAGAGTTCATCGATGCTATATAGAACCAATTCTTTCCTATGGAAGCGAATCATGTGCAATAGACAAACAAATGAGAAGACGATTAGAGGCCACAGCGATGGGATTTCTCAGAAGAATGTTGAAAGTTTCCTGGGCAGCTAAAAAGACCAATGAGAAAGTTCTCAAAGAGGCCAACACAAAAAGGGAGCTCCTAAAAACATCAGAAAGAAGCAATCAACATTTTTTGGGCACATCATGAGAAGAGAGAAGAGGAAAGTTGGAATACTTGGTTACAACTGGCAAAATAAAGGGAAAGAGAGATCGCGGACGACAAAGAGAAAATTCTGGATAGCTTGGTGTCATGGCATGGAAAACAGTCAACAACAGAACTGATACGATGCACTGTAGATAGAAGATTGTGGAGGGACATGATCGCCTACGCCAATCGGCAGGGTACATGATGATGATATTTTTCGTATCAGCGTTTGATTTCAAGTGGTGTTGAGACAGTAAACTATTATAATATAACTTGAACTCATTGAGACAGTAAAATATTCTAATATAACTTGAACTCATTGAGACAGTAAAATATTCTAATATAACTTAAACTCATTGTGACAGTAACATATTCTAATATGACTTGTACTCATTGTGACAGTAACATATTCTAATATGACTTGTACTCATTGAGACAGTAAAATATTCTAATATGACTTGTACTCATTGAGACAGTAAAATATTCTAATATAACTTAAACTCATTGTGACAGTAACATATTCTAATATGACTTGTACTCATTGTGACAGTAACATATTCTAATATGACTTGTACTCATTGAGACAGTAAAATATTCTAATATGACTTGTACTCATTGTGACAGTAAAATATTCTAATATGACTTGTACTCATTGAGACAGTAACATATTCTAATATGACTTGTACTCATTGTGACAGTAAAATATTCTAATATGACTTGTACTCATTGTGACAGTAAAATATTCTAATATGACTTGTACTCATTGTGACAGTAAAATATTCTAATATGACTTGTACTCATTGTGACAGTAAAATATTCTAATATGACTTGTACTCATTGTGAGAGTAAAATATTCTAATATGACTTGTACTCATTGTGACAGTAAAATATTCTAATATGACTTGTACTCATTGTGACAGTAAAATATTCTAATATGACTTGTACTCATTGTGACAGTAAAATATTCTAATATGACTTGTACTCATTGTGACAGTAAAATATTCTAATATGACTTGTACTCATTGTGACAGTAACATATTCTAATATGACTTGTACTCATTGTGACAGTAAAATATTCTAATATGACTTGTACTCATTGTGACAGTAAAATATTCTAATATGACGTGTACTCATTGTGACAGTAACATATTCTAATATGACTTGTACTCATTGTGACAGTAAAATTTTATTATATGACATGTGACAGTAAAATATTCTAATATAACTTGTACTCATTGAGACAGTAAAATATTCAAATATGACTTGTACTCATTGTGACAGTAAAATATTATTATATGACATGTGACAGTAAAATATTCTAATATAACTTGTACTCATTGTGACAGTAAAATATTATTATATGACATGTGACAGTAAAATATTCTAATATAACTTGAACTCATTGAGACAGTAAAATATTCTAATATGATTTGTACTCATTGTGACAGTAAAATATTATTATATAACTTGTACTTATTGTGACAGTAAAATATTATTATATGACATGTGACAGTAAAATATTCTAATATATAACTTGTACTCATTGTGACAGTAACATATTCTAATATAACTTGTACTCATTGTGACAGTAACATATTCTAATATAACTTGTACTCATTGTGACAGTAACATATTCTAATATAACTTGTACTCATTGTGACAGTAACATATTCTAATATAACTTTTACTCATTGTGACAGTAACATATTCTAATATAACTTGTACTCATTGTGACAGTAAAATATTCTCATATAACTTTTACTCATTGTGACAGTAACATATTCTAATATAACTTGTACTCATTGTGACAGTAACATATTCTAATATAACTTTTACTCATTGTGACAGTAACATATTCTAATATAACTTTTACTCATTGTGACAGTAACATATTCTAATATAAATTGTACTCGTTGTGACAGTAAAATATTCTTATATAACTTGTGACAGTTAAATATTCTAATATAACTTTTACTCATTGTGACAGTAACATATTCTAATATAACTTTTACTCATTGTGACAGTTAAATATTCTAATATAACTTGTGCTCATTGTGACAGTAAAATATTCTAATATAATATGTACTCATTGTGACAGTAAAATATTCTTACATGATTTGTGACAGTAAAATATTCTTATATAACTTGTGACAGTAAAATATTATAATATAACTTGTACTCATTGTGACAGTAAAATATTATAATATGACTTGTACTCATCATGACAGTAAAATATATTGGGTCTTATATTTAAATGTACAGATATAACCAAATGGAAATCATGAAAATATGTTGTACAGAATACAGCAAAATATAAACAACCTGGCCCAAACTGTCTTACAATAAAATGAAGTGATAGGTGGAACACGGAAGAGGAGATAAAGGAGACTATTGATCCTCTTCTTTCCTTACTTATTTAACTTTCAGCGTCGAGGGGAGATATAATTTGCGGTCTTGTGCTCTTCCGTCGACCTCTGCTGTTGTTATATTTCCTAGTGTTTCTAATATTCCAGTAATCCATCTTTTTTCGTGGTCAGCCCTTGGTCTGGCGTTCTCTCAACGTTTATTAAAGGCTCCTTGTGTTGTGTTTCGATCTTTCTGCCTTATCACGTGGTCAAACTATTTTATTTCTTATATTTTTTATGTATACTATGGCAAGAATTATTTCTAGCTTTTTTTCTCAGTTCGTTTCTGATCTTATCTCTCAGGCTTTTTTTTGTGTCATTCGTCTAACACATTTCATCTCAGTGGTGCTTATTTGTCTTATTGTTCTTGCATTTAGGGTTCAGGTCATTGATTCCACAACGTTGGGGTGAAGATTGTATTGTAGAGTGCCCGTTTTGCCTCTAAACTTATTTCCTTGTTGGACAATAGTGATGATATCTGTCAGATTATTTTGCAAGATTTTTGTAGGATATGCAGCAAAACCGTGCCAAGAATATATAGAACAACAACAACTTATAAATGGTTTGGCCACCTGGTCAGAATGAATCGTCACCAATCACCATCAAGGGCGTTCTTCTCATAATGCATGGAAAAAGACCAAGAGGAAGACCCAGAAGAAGATGGATAGATGCAGTGACAGTTACATGTAACAACAAAGAAAAATCACTAATTCAGACAGTTCGAGCAGCTCAAAAACGACAAATAATATAAACCACGACACCTTTTAGGTATCAGTGAAAAGAGAAAAGAAGAAGAAAGTTGTAGGATACTGAGTTTATTTCTATTATTAATGAATTGACGTGTGTCACTAGACTTCCTAGATGTTTAAATTCCTACTTGTTTTAGTTGTCTACTGTCTATTGTTATTTTGATGCTCGATTATGAATTAATGAAATAAGTCAGTGTATAGACGGAAACAAAGTGACACTAAGTAAATGTTTTTAGACAACAACTGAATCTTTACAATTAGCGAAATCCAGAAAAATTACACATTCCTATTTTCTTTTGAGGCTACACGGCACACGTAGTAGGTAAAAGGAAATAAGAAGGATTATACTCAAAACACTCTGCCCAGAACAGAGCTGAATAAAACATGATACCGCCATATAACAAGGAAGAACGGAGAACGATTGAGAACATTTTATCGTGTCGGTTCCCCGGGGATTCCTAAAGAAGCTAAACAGTGATGCAGGTAAGACTGACAAAGATTTCAAATAATTATTACATAGCAAGGTGGCAAAGAAGTAAGTCCTCGAATGGGAAACAGCACGAAAAAGAAAAAGAGGTCCACGTTAAGAGACCTTAACAAGAGAGGCAAAGATAGTAGACATTCGCTCTCTTACTGAGATTGAGAAGAAGTTCGCTCAGGTAGAGATTTATGGCGAAATGTAGGGAGCAGGACTTAGTTGTGGTCAATGCGGAGGTCAACGGTCTCATCTGGGATAACACCGATGAGAAAGATGCAGTCATTTATACAAACGGATCCGTAATACGACACCAAAGGAGCACATGGGCATTTACAGAAAATGTATATTCTTATACATTCTCAAACACATACTATTTTTACCGCCTTTAGATATATATTATTCTCACCGCCCCTCAAATATATATTCTCACCACTTTTCCTCGAGTATAATTTACTTCATAACACATTCAACCATACACCTCTTCTCAAAATTGTATATCCTTTTTGTTTGTCTCTCTACGATATTTTTTTTCTTTCTTATTTTGCCTTAATCGTAGGCCCTCTTTCACCTATCCTACATAATAAATACGCATTCTCTTTCACATCTCCTACATAATATATACATATTCTTTTTCACATCTCCTACATAATAAATACGTATTCTCTTTCACATCTCCTACATAATAAATACGTATTCTCTTTCACATCTCCTACATAATAAATACGTATTCTCTTTCACATCTCCTACATAATAAATACGTATTCTCTGTCGCTACTAAAGCGTATATGCTTCTCTGAGTTTCAATCATTTGTGTATCTCGATGTATCTCAACTAAAAATGAAAAAATAACTACTAAACACAATTAGAGCAAGACAAATGAAATTTTTTGGTCATGTTAAAAGACACAACAGTCTAATAAAAATGATATTGGAAGGGAAAATACAAGGTAAAAGAGGCAGAGGCAGACCAAGACTAACATGGACGAGTAACATCAAAAGATGGACAAGTCAGCCTATGACAACCTGCACCATCAAAGCAAGAGACAGAGTGAAATGGCGCTCCATAGTAGCCAACCTTCGATGCGGAGACGTCACTCGATGATGATGATGATGTGTATCTCGACCACAATCCTGACTTCAGTCCTCACTGAGTCCTCATCTCAATCATCGTAAATTGCAAGGAGCAGAAACAGACTCAAGATATCACAAACCTTGTCAGATTATTTGACAGATTTCACCACTACTGTCTAACATAGAAGTAACGACAGAAACGAAGCGAGCTATTTACAGGAATATCTTTATCCCAACGTTGCGCTAGAAGTGCCAGACATGTACCTTAGACTCAAGAACTATTAGTAAAATAACCACCTTAGAAATGCAATGAAGTGTGTCAGACGCAAGGCAGGAAACAGCTTGAGAGATATAAGAAATAAAGAGTTAAGAAAATACGGAACGGAACCAGCTATTGAATACATAAAGCGACAATAGATCAAGTGGTTCGGGCATGTCATAAGACATAAAGAACTAAACCTAAAACGAGTTAACAACAGACGATACGAGAACACCAGACCAAGAGGTCGACCAAGATAAAGGTGGAGAAACGGAATACTAAAAACACTCGGAGGTATAACAGCAGAAGAGGCCAACAGAAGAGCAAGAAATCGCGAACCAAATCTCCCATAAACGCCAAAAGGCAAATAAGGAAAGAAAGAAAGAAGGAAAAAAAGTAAGTAAGAAAGAAAGAAAGAAAGTGAGAAAGAAAAAAACAAAGAAAGAAAGATAAGAAGAAAGAAGAAAGAAAGAAAGAAAGAAAGAAAGAAAGAAAGAAGATCCTCATCTCATAATACAGCAGTTTCCTACTGTGACGTTAAAATACTTCTTATCAATACACCATTATATCCTATAGGATTACATTTGCCAGATTATTTTTAAAATGCATATAAAAACACTTCATTGCCGCAAACTAAGTGCTTAGTAAATAACCTCTTGTGTAAAGACGCGTTCCTAAAATATACTCGTATAGTTCATCATCTCATTTGGAGAGAATTTATTTCTTGGCGTCTGTCTTGTCTGAATACAACTCAAGTTTGCTTTGTATCTTTGACGAAGTGATATCTTTCATTTCTACAGGAAACCAACTTAAAACCGGCCCCAATGCACAAATACAGCCACCTCAGAGGCAAAATCATAAAATAATTCAAACGCTAAAACAATAAATCTGCTAACGTGGACCTGTTATAACTTGCTCACTATGTAATTTGCCTATCTATTATTATAATGATAATGTTTGGTATTTTAAAATTAGACAGATCATTAGTTTCACGAAATGTAAAAGCAGGATTTGATAACTCGTACATACCTGATTTGACTGCTTTATGAATTGCTGATTTTTTACAACTTTTCATAGTTATTAAAAATTAAGTAGAAAATCAAAGGAGGCTGTAGAAATTTGATTTTATAGAAGAATTTTTAAAATACCGTGGACAGCTAAGAAGAGTAACGACAACGTTCTGAAAGAGGCCAAAGGAAAGAGAAAGCTAATTTCCAATATTAGGAAGAAACAATAATAATTTTTTGGACATGTAATGAGAAGAGAACAGCTGGAATATATTGTGACAACTTGGAAAATTGAGGGACGAAGAGATAGAGGGAAGAAAAGAGAAAGGATACCAGACAGCTTAAAAGAATGGCTTGGCAGAAGGTCAACAACAGAAATGATAAACAACTGTCGAGATCGAAAGTTGTGGAGAGACATGACCACCTATGCCAGCAGGTATGGTACTTGATGATGATGGTGGTGATGATGATGATGGTGGTGATGAAAAATGAAGTAATTTATTACAGGTCTATTTTATTAAATACTAGAAAGCGACCCTTCCCCGACCTGTTTGATAGAAACGAAAGTTTACACTCGCAAGGACCATTTTTTCACGCTAAGGGATTAATTCCACATTTTAATATCGATAGGTGTCTCACAGTGAGTATTAAAAAAAAAAAAAAACTTTCTTTGCGCATTTTCCCATGACTGGGGTCTGCCTGGGCATTGTAGAACCGGATAATAAAGGTCGCTTGTCCAGTGCAGTCGGTATGAGGTGTTCGGATCTGAGTTTTTATTTCATCCCCGATAGAAAAAACTGTTGACCCTACCGGTATTCGAAGCCGCGAATTTACTTTGCTTAATTTATCAGCTCTACAATACAATCTTCATCCCAACGTTGTGCTACCAATGCCAGTCCTGGACCCTACAATACAATCTTCATCCCAACGTTGTGCTACCAATGCCAGTCTTGGACCCTAGATGTAAAAACAATAAGAAAAATAACCTCTACTGAGATTAAATGTGTTAGACGAATAACAGGAAACAGCCTGGGAGATAAGATCAGAAATGAAGAACTGAGAAAAAAGCTAGGAATAGCCCCCGCCATAGAATATATAGGGTGTTTATAAAGTCTCACTACACTTGGTATCTAGGTCAATTTGAAAAAAATGTTTATGACGTCATCACAATATGTGCTCAATGGTAAGTTCACTTGTTGCGACAGTTTTCTTAATGACTTGTCTGGACTTTTAAGGATTCTGTCTTGGATATCTAAACATATTTCATCATTCACAGCAGGCCTACCAGATCGTGGAGCATCTTCCACATTTCCAGTAGCAATAAACTTATTCAACAAATTTCATTGATAGTGGGAGCACATATTGTGATGACGTCATAAACATTTTTTTTTCAAATTGACCTAGATACCAAGTGTAGTGAGACTTTATAAACACCCTGTATAAAGAAAGAACTGATAAAATGGTTTGGCCACGTGACAAGCCAAAGTGATCAAAACGCAATACAACAAGCCCTCAATAAACGTTGTGAGAAAACCAGACCCAAGAGCCGACCACAAAAAAAGATGAATCGATGAAATATTAGAAATACTAGGAAACATAACAGCAGTAGAGGCAAACAGAAGAGCAAAAGACCGCAAATTATATCTCCCCTCGATGCTGAATGGCAAATGAGGAAAAATGAAGAAGAAGAGGATGGAGATGAAGAAGATGAAGACAGAGAAGAAGAATTTAGCAACAACGGGTTATCAAACATTTAAATTCAATGTACGTCAACGATATGCTACTCTATACATAATAATATGACAATTATGGGTAAAGTTGTGGAGCCGCGATAGCTCACTGGTTAGTGAACTGGACTACAAAGGACAAGGGGTAGGGTTCGATCCCAATCGATGGCTCCGGGTTCACCCAGCCATAATTAGGTACCGGATTTTTTTCTGGGAAAGTAAAGCAGCACGGGCGTAATACCGACCACATTACCCCAAAAATCATGTGCTGAAGGTCTGTAAAATATAGGGTCACTAACACCATATTTCCCTATACGCCACTTGGCGTGACGGGGGTACTTTACTTTTTTTTTTTTATGGGTAAAGTTTATGTACGCCGTTAAAATGGATGTCTCTTATGGCATATTATAATTGGTTAATTGCTATTTTCTAAGTATCAGTATGTCAAACAGCCCAGACTTCACTGAAGTCATTAAAGGACTTATGTATCTGTTTGATCGCTTTTTCTTATTCTGCTACTTTTCAACTCCCTGTGGAATATAGGTCTTCAACAACCACTTTCCAAAACGTTCTTACCATTCTTTTAAGATCATCCCATGCCTTCCCCATCATCATCATCATCTACGCTTCCACTTTTCTTCTCCAAAAATATTTTGGTCTTTCCCTTAGTCTCTTCCCCAGGAGATTCCAAAAATGACCTGTCGTGTAATACTCTCAGTTGGCTTTCGTAGAGTGTGTCCTATCCAGCGCCATTGTTTTCGTTGTACCACTTTATCCACTGGTATCTGACTGGTACTTTGCCATAATTCTACGTTAGTGATTTTGTCCTGCATCTCCATCCATTTATTCACTGCAAGCATCCATTAACGAAGGTCTTTGTCTATTCTTAGAAGTGTGGCGTCTTTATTTTTCTGCATCACTCGACGACTAATCCTTATCATCGTCTCTCCTTAAAATGACTTAAAGAGGACGTAGATGAGTTATCTCGCTAGTTTATGACAAGCCGGGATATCTGCACTTTTCGACCCGGTCTATCCGTATTCCGAGTGGCATGCTTAGGTATAGGGTTGCTTTCCTCTTCAGTTCCAGGGAAACTAGTTCACCATTCTGGTTACCTCTTCAATCCCTGTTCACTTCACTTTTCTGATTACCTATTCAATCCCTGTTCACTTCAACTTTCTATTTACCTCTTCAATAGCTGCTCATTTCACCATTCTGGCTACCTCTTAAATTTCTGCTCACTTCACCATACCGGTAACCTCTTCAATCCCTGTTCACTTCACCATACAGTTTACCTCTTCAGTCCTTGCTCACTTCACCATTCTGGTCACCTCTTCAATCATTACTCACATCACCATCCATCTGCTCACCTATTCAATCTCTTTTCACATCACCATCCTAATTACCTCTTCAATAGCTGCTCATTTCACCATTCTAGTCGGCGTGTCAATCCCTGCTCACCTTACCACACTAGTCAATTCTTCAATCCTTGCTCACTTCACCATTCTGGTTATCTTTTCAATCCGTACTCACTTCACCATTCCGGTTAACTCTCAAATCCATGCTCACTTCCCTATTCATTCAGCAATTCAAATAACAACAAGATAGCCTCCAGCCGGACAGCTGCTATTAAAATTCCACGACTGCCTGTTCAATCTGCGTGTAAAACCCGAAAACAAGCTTATATCTTATGAATGAAAAAAAAAAGTGTGAACGACTAGTGTGCTCCCATGCTAATCAGAATTTTAATGAATTATCTTCTTCTTGTTATACCTTTCAGCTCCCTGTGGAGCATAGGTCTTCAACAAATACTTTCCAAGCCGTTCTGTTTCTTGCCGTTCTTTTAAGATTATTCCATGTCTTCCCCATCATATTCATCTCTGCTTCTGTCTGTCTTCTCCAAGAATTCCTTGGTCTTCCTCTTTGTCTTTTCCACTGGGGATTCCAAAAAAGGGCCTGTTGTTTAATACACTCAGTTGGCTTCTGCAGTGTGTGTCCTATCCAGCGCCATCGTCCTCGCTGTAACTCTTTATCCACTGGTATTTTACTGGTACATTTTCATAATTCTATGTTAGTGATTTTGTCCTGCCATTTCCATCCTTTTATTCTGCGTAAGCATCCATTAATGAAAGTCTTGTATCTTCATGATTGCCAATTTTGTTGTTCTCCATGTTTCATGCCATATAATAAGACTGACTTAACATTGGCGTTGAAAATTTTTATTTTTGTATTTAATATAATTTTTTTGGACTTCCATATGTTTCCCAGTGCAACAAAAGCTCATCTTGCTTTTGATATCCTTATTTTGGTATCATTTTTTGTTCCTTCCTCTTTATCTATATTACTACCCAGATATATGTCAGATTTTACATCTAGTAGAGGTGATGTTTAGATTAAATAATTAATTATTTTTTTTTTAAAAGTAAAGTTCCCCCGTCACGCCAAGTGGCGGCGTATAGGGAATATGGTGTTAGTGACCATACATTTGACATACCTTCAGCACATGATTTTTGTGGTAATGTGATCGGTATTAAGCCCGTGCCGCTTTTTTTTTTTTACCCAGAAAAAAATCAGGTACCCATTTAAGGCTGGGTGAACCCGGAAGCCGTCGGTTGGGTTCGAACCGTACCCTTGTCCTTTATAGTTCAGTTCACTAACCACTGAGTTATCGTGGCTCCCTAATGAATTATAATAGGTGATAAATTATGAGAAAATAGCTCTATTTGCTGACAATGCAGCTTTGCTCATCACAACACGTATATGTTTAGGATATGTGAAGTCTGACATATAAAAGACTTTAAAAAAGGAAATGAACATACATTTAATAGACAAATGCAACTGTAAAAATTGAGTGTTTACATTTAGTAAAGAAGAAGTAGAAATTAATAAGCAAAAAATACTATAACTTTTAGTAGGTATATCTAGAGAGAGAGAGAGAGAGAGAGAGAGAGAGAGAGAGAGAGAGAGAGAAGGGAAGGGAAGAGAAAGTGAGAAGATGTTTACAGGACGTAAAAGTGGTAAACATGTTGTAGATAAATTAAAAGTAAACATTTCGTAGGCAAAAAAATATGGATATTTTTTACGGACAAGATAAAGATAAAATTAATTAAGTAATGAAGGGTAAATGTGGTTATTTACTAGAGAGAGAAGAAGATGCGCATTTAATGATGTATCAAATGAAGAGAAATAAAGTTAATGAACATAAAAGACATTAATTAGGCATTAGATTGACATATTAAGAATTAAGACATGCGCTAAGCAAATATGTTTTCATAATTCAATTGTGTTAGGTAAAGACGTTGTGGTTATGGTTATTTGAAGGCCCCGGTATCACTGCAAACGAATGGAAATCCATAATTGCTCAACAGCCTGTGCCAGTGGAATCATCCGAATTAACATCTCATTGAATATCCAAATAAAGAAAGGCAGCTGCAGTCCTCATCGTAGCAGATACAGCACACGTCAAAAGACACAAGACGTTTCCGCACCGAATAGAAAGCATCTGAACTGTCTTTCGTCATACGATATTATCATTATCGTATGCAATCTGAATTTAGAAACACCATCAGGATGAAACACACAGCTCACGGTGTGCACAGAGCACTACTCAGTAGCTCCGGCAGCAAGCCGGACTTGGAATATGAGGAAACTGCAACAAGGGAAATTTTTTAGACAGTGACTCGACTGTTCCCTGTCGCTTATCCGTCATATTGACCGGAAGTTCTAGGTTATATCAGATCTCAAAGTATTCTTATTACTTTACCTGCATAAGTCAAAGAAAAAAGAAAACAGTTCAGGCTTAAACAATTGATTAAGTTCATCCGTAAAGAAGTAGACATTTGTAACATTACTAAACTAGGATTTATAATGTCCTTGAATAAAGAATGTAAATAAATAACATGGAAATAAGCACTGAATTTAAAAAAACAGAAGTTATATCAATAGGAAGACAAAAGAAGACATTAAACATAGCTATAGAACATTTACGTCATAAAATAAGTTAAAAAACAAAAAGTAAAGAACCCCGTCACGCCAAGTGGTGTATAGGGATTATGGTGTTAGTGACCATAAATTTTACAGACCTTCAGCACATGAATTTTTGGGGTAATGTGGTCGGTATTACGCCTGTGCCATTTTAATTTCCCATTTAAAAAAAAATCCGGTACCCATTTAAGGCTGGGTGAACCCGGAAGCCGTCGGTTGGGATCGAACCCTACCTCTTGTCCTTTGTAGTCCAGTTCACTAACCACTGAGCTATCGCGGCTCCCATTTTATAAAACAAGTAACAAACTGTAAATATCTCGGAACAACATTCTCTGAAGATGGTAAAATCAATAAAGAAATAGTCAAACAACGAGGCAAATCAAATATTGGGACGTCTATTCCCTATACTGCAACACAAGCAATACTTATTATCACAAAGAAAAATTTTATACAGAGTATATTCTTTCCCACGTTGTGCTATCAACGTCAAACATGGTGACTTAGGCGTGAAAGAGAAGCTTGTAACCACAGAGATGAGACGTCTGAGAAAAACGCTTGGGGTAAACGGAAAAGACAGAATCAGAAATGATATTATAAGAGAAAGAGTAGGCATTGAGCCAATCCTAAGCTACATACAGAAAACAAAAATAAACTGGTTTGTCCAGGTAGAATGAATTCTGTGCGATTCCTTATCATGCAAAACATATATAAAAGAGGATAAAGGAGAAGAGCAAGAGGCAGACCCATAGTAAAATGGACAGACAAGATCAAATAAACGTTCCAATAACATCAATTGAGAATGAGTGAAGCGGCCAAAAGGGCGACAACCAAAACTTTGTATATCCCTCGACACCCAAACGGGTATAAGAGAATGAAAGAAAGAAATGAAGGAAGGAAGGAATGAAGGAATGAAGGGAGGAAAGAAGGAAGGAAGGATGAAGTAAGGAAGGAAGGGAGGGAGGAAGGGAGGGAGGAAAGAATGAAGGGATGGAGGGAAGGATGAAGGAAGGAAAGGATTATGAAAAGGAAATGGAGAGGAAATGGAAAGAAAGGAAGGAAGACAAATAAAAAGCTCTATATCCTAATAAACACGCAGTAGTGAAAGCCAACTGTGTTCATGACTCTAAAGTTTACGACGCCATTTCCCGCCTATGTTTATATTTAGTTTATATTTCAGACTACCCGCACTAATATGTGTCCATCACTGACTACTTGTAAGAGGCCAACCTGACTGAACAGCTGTTTTCAAAATACAACTGGGGAGATTTCAAAACAAAAATATGTTAAAAAATTGCATGTTATCATTGGCCTTCAAACACACGCGGGTAGCAGGTGATTCGGTGAACTTTACTGCTGGATTTTTCTGTTATAGTTTTGTGTGTGTTTTGAACACCCATATAGGAAATTGTGCTTTGCTTTTGGTACTTAATTTTATGAACTGATGGCTTGTCTGTGTTTTTTTTCTTCAACAAACGAGTGTAGATTTTCAAGCAATGTGTACATGATGTGTTATGGTTATGGAAGACCCCGGTATCACTGCAAACGAATTAAAATCCATAATTGCTCAACCGCCCATACCGGTGTAATCATCCGAATTACTAACTCATCCACCAAACAAAGAAAGGTAGCTTCAGTCCCTATCATAGCAGTCTCAGCACACGACAAAAGACATAAGGTGAAACCGCACAGAAAGTGAACACAGCCATCTGTTCCCCGTCATACGATATCATCATTCATCGTAAGCAATCGGAATATCGAAATACGATCAAAACGGATGAAACGCACAGTTCACGGTGTGCACAGAGCACTAAACTCAGTAGCTCCGGTAGCAGGTCAGACTTGGAATATGAGGAAACTGCAACAAGGAACCCTTTTCAGACACAGCCTTTAACGGTTCCTGCCGCCTATCCGCCATATTGACTGGAAGTCTCGTTAACATAATGTGTTATATACGTTAGATATAGTAAATACGTTAAATAAGTAAATACGTTAGATACAGTAAATACTAGTTTATTTTAGATACAGCAAATACATTAGATATAGTAAATATGTTATATAAAGTAAATACGTTAGGTACAGTAAATAAGATAGATACAGTAAATACGTTAGATAACTCGTTTATGTTAGATATAGTGTATGGCCCTTTTCGTCTTGTCAGACGGTCTAGTGGAGGCTATTGTGTATTTTTTTGAGGTTTTGTTTTTGTCGAACAGCTTCTCTCGTGGCTAACTCTACCAACGTTTGACAAACACACACGGCCACAGAATGAACAAGTCAAGCCCACTGATCCACAGAGTTTTCCATCCTCTTTCATGAATCTTTTCTCTTCTAAGTTTTTCCTTAGCACAGTCTCAAATGATGGTATACCATTCCTTATACATGCTCTCCGTGATGTGCGTCATTTTCACAGATGGAGAAGTCATTCAGAGATGATTTACAGATATCTCTATATCGTGATTTAGGTCTGCCGATTTGTCTTTTTCCGTGTATTAATTAGTTCACCATATAGTATTTGCCTGGGGATGCGTTTTTTTTCCATTCGCTGGACCTCATGATTGTTAGGGTCTTAGCACGTTGCAGGACAATTAAGTTGGTTATTTTGTCCTGCCATTTGATGTGCATTATTCTGCGGAGGTATCGCATGTGGAAGACATTTAGTCTTTTTTCGTGATTTGAGTGTGTTGTCCAGGTTTCAGATCCATATAATAGTGTACTATGCACACAAGATTGATGTATTAAGAGTTGAGTGTTCAGTGTTAGTTTCGTGGTCCTTTCTGTGAGTTTGCCGAAAGTCGTAACTGCCTTACCAATTCGGCTGTTTATTTCATCATCAAGAGAAGTGGTTTGCATAATTGTGGATCCGAGATACGTGAATTTCAGAACTGATTCTAATGGACAATCTTTTAAAGTGATTGCTATAGGTTTGATGTAGCGTTGACTTAGTATTACTGGTTTTGAACACTAATTGACAGTGAAAAAAGGTCGCATGCTCTGTCCAGATTGTTGATCAGCGAGTGTAGGGTGGCCTCACTATGAGCGATTACTGCATAGATACAGTAAATACGTTAGATATAGTAAATATGTTACATATAGTAAATACTTTAGATACAGTAAATATGTTTGATATAGTAAATACGTAAGATACAGTAAATACGTTAGATACAGTAACTATGTTTGATATAGTAAATATGTTTGATATAGTAAATACGTAAGATACAGTAAATACGTTAGATACAGTAAATACTAGTTGAGAAGAAAAGATTTAATTTCGTTTAAAGGACTGTTTGACTGTTGGGTGGTTGACAGTTTAGCTGACTGACTGGTTGACACTGTGACTGGTTGGTTGGCTTTTTGGTTGGCTTAGTGGTTGGTTAGTTATTAGCTGACTGACTGGTTCAATGGCTGTTTAGCTGGCTGCTTCTTTGGTTTGACTGTTGTTTGGCTGGTCTGCCACTGGTGGTGCCTTAACGACCCCTAGAGTTATGAGAGGAGGTCTGGCCGTGGTGACTTAACGACCCCAAGACATGAGAGGAGGTCTACCAGTGGTGACATAACGACCCCTAAAGTTATTGGAGGAAGTCTGCCAGTGATGACTTAACGACCCCTACAGTTATGAGAGGAGGTCTGCTAGTGGTGACTTAACAACCCTTAGAGTTATGAGAGGAGGTCTGACAGTGGTGCCTTAACGACCCTTAGAGTTATGAGAGGAGGTCTGCTAGTGGTGACTTAACGACCCTTAGAGTTATGAGAGGAGGTCTGACAGTGGTGACTTAACGACCCTTAGAGTTATGAGAGGAGGTCTGCTAGTGGTGACTTAACGACCCTTAGAGTTATGAGAGCAGATCTGCCAGTGGTGCCTTAACAACCCCTAGAGTTATGAGAAGAGGTCTGACAATGGTGATTTAACGACCCCTAGAGTTATGGGAGGCAGTCTACCAGTGACTTAACGACTCCTAGAGTTATGGGAGGAGGTCTGACAGTGGTGACTTAACGACCCCTAGAGTTATGGGAGGATGTCTGCCAGTAGTGACTTAACGACCCCTAGAGTTTTTGGAGGAAGTCTGCTAATGGTGCCTTAACGACCCCTAGAATTATTGGAGGAGGTCTGCCAGTGGTGCCTTAATGACCCCTGGGATTATGAGATGATGAAGAAGATTAATAAAGTTCACTCTTATAACATTAAAGTGGCTACAAGTTGTGACGTCTTACACACGCGTGAAGTGGGTGCTTGAGAAAGATAACAAAAACAAAGCTAAGATATCTATCTATCTATTGACCTTTCGAGCCGTAACCGGCCCATAGGGCGTAGACCAAGATACACCTTCTCCTATATGAATTTTTGTTCTAGCAGTTTTCTTTTAAAGATATTTTATCAAATCTCGCCATCTGTCTCTGTTCTGTGCAAGCAGTTCTATCTCATTGAGGGAGCCGATTCCTGCTGCTCTTGCCTCTCTCATCAATGTTCTTTTCAGTGTCTCCCTGGGTCTTCCTCTTTTTCTTTTACCTGTTGTTTCCCATATGAGGGCTTGCTTTGCTATTCGATTATTATCTCTTCTCATCACATGTCCAACGTATGACCATCGTCTTTTCTTTATTACTGAAGATATTAGTGGTTGATTGGCGATTTCTCTAATTTCCTCGTTTGTTTTGAATTCGTTCCATTCTATACCAAGTATTTTCCTTAGACATTTATTTTCGAATGCGTTCAACTTTGTTTCTATATCTCTTGTTTTTTTCCAGCTTTCACACGCATACGTAAGGGTTGATAGTACATTTGATTTGAATAGCCTAAGTTTTGTGTTTGTGCTAATGAGTTTTGATTTCCACAACTTTTCAAGGCTTCTGAAAGACATTGCTGCTTTAGCCAGTCTGAAGCTAAGATAGATCGAGCATAAAATGATGTGAAAATAAGAGAACAGATCCGAATTAAACAGTGCTTGTTAGTTATATATATATATATATATATATATATATATATATATATATATATATATATATATATATATATATATATATAAAAAATTGAAATAGTTCGGATGTTTGGTAAAAATGAAATCAAACCAATCAACATAAAAAACTTTCTACCGAAAAAAAAAAATTCAGGACAGATAGCAAAAGGGTGATCAAGAAAAAGATGACTGGACGGAATAAAAGACATACAAGAACTAAAACATTTATAGCGTACAAATTACATCCATGAATGACACAACATCTAAAAAGGAAATGACTAAAAGAAAAAGCAGTAGAACATCTACATACATAAGATTACATTAAACCTTTCTCATGCTGACTCTGTTAAAGACAACAGCAGATGAATAAAAGAATAATCAAATAAGAAAAATGTTAATTTTATAACGTAATTGATATCTGTGTTATTGTTGGTATATTAATTAATGTAACTGATTTTAAAAGAGAAGGGAACATCTGGAATATATTGAGATAACTGGGAAAAATGAGGGACGAAGAGAAAGCGGGAATCAAAGAGAAAAGATACCACACAGCTTAAGAGAATGCCTTGGCAGAAGGTCAACAACATAAATTATAATTAACTGTCGAGATCGACAGTTGTGGAAAGACATGATCACCTTCGCCAGTACGCATGATACTTGTTGATGATGACGATAATTCTGAAAGAAAACTAAACACATTAAAGGTTCATTAAATTTATCCTTTCCGGTGTAAAATATTTAATGTTTAACCTCAACTGTAACAAAGTAAAGCCAAGATTGCTACTTCTTAAAACGAACTGAATGCAACATAGAAAACATCTAAATGTTACACTTTTGAAACTAGAAAATGGACAAGACCACAAAGATCACTCAAGTATAACAAGCAGAGCAAGGCACTCAAATATCAGCCGATATTATCTGTTCTTGATATTTAATTGAAAACGTTTTACGACTGTTTATTCTCATACAAATAACTTCCGTTTCTAAGATGGCGGATCTAGTCCACGTTCTCTCGATCGCTGCAAAAAGTGCATTCGATGTCTGATTAATTGCAGTTCTCCATCGCACTCCTATTCGTTAAAGTCAAGATAATGATCTACTTATTACATCTGCGCTGATTAAACATTGTCATACGCCGGCGATATTCCATTTTCGACAAATCAAGTGTTGTGAATGCGACCTGCGTCTAGGCTTGTTCTGCGCTTTACGTCACATTGGTGCTGTTCATGACCGTTGTTGGATTTGCTTGACGCAAGTTATTTCCATGCTACTTATTAATGTGAAATGCTTCGTCAACCGCAGTTCTATCTCTTTAGGGAATTTGCACCGTGTTCTGTTCGTCGTAGGCTGCATTCACCAGAGTAATCAAGAATCTAAAGGGCGCGTCATTGCTGTGCTTGCGCCATTGTTATGTGTACTACGTCATTGTAATGGCTCATCGTAAATCCCTAGACTGGCGTTACGCTAATCTTACGGTCTGTTGTTTAATGTGCGACGGGGATAATCTGACGACTAACTGTGTGTCTATATGTTCGAAATTGGAGTCAACAACGATGGCCTAACATCATTAAGCGCTATACATTTTTAAAGAAATATGACGATCATCACTTTCGGGAGTACGTGATCTTCTGGTATATGGTGGATAGGCGGCAGGAACCATTGCAGGCTATGTATGAAAAGTGTTCCTTGTTGCAGTTTCCTCATATTCCAAGTCCATGTGGAACTGGTTGCTCTCGAGGCAAGACGCCGACCTCGGGACAGAGAGGTTGTGGGTTCAAATCTCGGCTCCACCAGTTGGGATTTTTATTTATGATTTCTCTCTGCGACAGCCACCCCTGGTCTCAGCAGCAAGGCCTGGCTTGAAACGTCAGTTACTCATCGACGGAAAAAAACCAGAGTACCTCCGTAGTCGGAGTTATCTGCCTGTGCGGCGGAGGACCCCTGTGCACACGGCTGCCAGGGAAAAACGGATTAACACGCAAAATTCAGTTTCTAGTCTCTAGGGACTTCGTCAGAGTTGAAAGCTGGCGAACGCAACAACAACAATACAAATAACGTGTAATTCATCTTTGTGCAGATGGCAAGCGTGTTGTCTTTGTATATGCGTGCAGGGATTTATTTTTATATGCGTGGCTTCTGGCTATTCGCAGATACTACGCGTTGTGTGAGTGAAGGAGAGCAGGAAATAAGATGAATCGAATGGTCTTTGGGTGAGGGGTGCCTCGGAATCCTAGTTGGGAAAACCACCCGACTGGGCTACCGACATCCGGACAACCCGTTTTCGATTCCAATTGGAAGCACTGTGAGTTGTATTCGTGGTTGGAAACAAATGATACCCCGCGGTCGATCCAACCTCTGGCAGAATTGGGTACCAGGGTTCATACTCTGGGGAGGTGAGGAATAGCGCTTTGGTCGTGAGTTACGATGCTTGAGGCGATACTAAACAGGAGTCTCCGAACACTTCTGGATAGGCAGCCGAGCACATTTGGGTGAAAACCCGCGTCGTAAGACACCGATTCAAGTCTCGTACCTTTAGCTTTACATGGTCATCGTTCGTATTAGAGATGTGGGCAACGTAAAATTTGTCTTACCTATAGCACTGCCTGCTCAGTGGTTAGTGAACTGAACTACAAAGGACAAGAGGTAGGGTTCGATCCCAACCGACGACTTCCGGGTTCACCCAGCCTTAAATGGGTACCGGATTTTTCTGGGAAAGTAAAGCGGCACGGACGTAATACCGACCACATTACCCCAAAAATCATTTGCCGAGGGTCTGTAAAATTTATGGTCACTAACACCATATTCCCTATGCGCCTCTTGGCGTGACGGGTGTACTTTTTTTTTTTTACTGCACACAAAAAACTGCATTTCCTGGCTATTATCCAGTCGTTTGTAAGAAAAAGAAAAAAAGGTATATTCTCTGGCTAGCATCCAGACAGTTTGTTAGAGAAAAAAAACGCATGTTTACTGGCTATTATTATGTCGTTTGTAAGAAGAAAAAAAGAAACGTATATTTCCTGGATTTCATCAAACAAATATATATTTCCTGGCTGTCATCAAGTAAAAAAAAAAGCAAAGAGCCCCCGTCACGCCAAGTGGCGTATAGGGAAATATGGTGTTAGTGACCCTATATTTTACAGACCTTCAGCACATGATTGTTTGGGGCAATGTGGTCGGTATTACGCCCGTCCTGCTTTACTTTCCCAGAAAAAAATCAGGTACCCATTTAAGGCTGAGTGAACCCTGAAGCCGTCGGTTGGGATCGAACCCTACCCCTTGTCCTTTGTAGTCCAGTTCACTAACCAATGAGCTATCGCGGCTCCCGGCTATCATCAAACAAATATATATTTCCTGGCTATCATCAAACAAATATATATTTCCTGGCTATCATCAAACAAATATATATTTCCTGGCTATCATCAAACAAATATATATTTCCTGGCTATCATCAAACAAATATATATTTCCTGGCTATCATCAAACAAATATAAATTTCCTGGCTATCATCAAACAAATATATATTTCCTGGCTATCATCAAACAAATATATATTCTCTGGCTATAATCGAGTCGTTTGTAACAAGAAAAAAAAAAGAAATGTATATTTCCTGCCTACCATTTAAAAAAAAATATTTTCTGGCTATCATCGAGTCAGTTTGTTGGCAAAAAAGTATATTTCCCGGTTATCGTGGGAGTCTATTTCTTTAGAAGAATAAACATTTATTTCCTTGTGATCATGGTGTTCCATGGCTAGCACCAGATCAGATTGACACAATCAGCGAATATATTTTTATTACCTGTCCTACGTTTTTGTGATGCTGGATAAATCGGTGTTTTGTGACCACGTACTGACACATTTTACTGGATGACCCCAAACCAATTTTTCTTGTCTACCCAATGCATTATAAAAAATGGATACGCCTCTGTGTTATTAACTTCTCTAGCGTTTGCTTGTCTATTTTTGCACAGAAATAAATGCTTTATTTAGATTCGACCAAAAATCCGAACAGACTTAATGCAGTGATTAGCTCCAAAATAGACACGCGGGGGAATATTTTCAGATTATTGATGTATCATTGCATCATAAATAACTAGGACTAAGTACTGTTGTGTGCGTGTGCAGACGGATTCGGTTATTTCTGTATAAATAGTTACTGGTTCATACGTTTGTGCACACGTTATAACGGATATGAGATTTAAGAAGAGTAATGAACTTGGATCATAGAGACTGAATCAGATATGAGTATATATGGGAATAAAGTGGGGTAACTCAAGTTAATAAACAAAAATAAAGGTTCGTTCCCCTGCCTTGCTAGGCATATGAGGAATGTAGTGTTAGGGACCATGTCTTTCTATGACCACGGCACATTTTTGAGTGATGTGGTCAGTATTACGTCAGGCCGCGTTTACGTCTTAGAATAATCTCTGGTACCCATTTTTAGGGGCTGGGTGAACCCTGGAGCCTTGTCGGTCCGAAAAAAAATCCGCCACTTCTAGTGATCGAACCCGGATCCTTATGATCAGGAAGCGAGTACACTAACCACTCGGCCACCGAGGATCCCAATACCAGTGCTGGGCGGATATCATCAATGCTCTCCGAGATGTGGGTAGGGCACAGGACTTCAACAACCATGAGTCCACGTCACTCATTCTGATAAATGAGATGAGAGTTAAGATGAGCTCAGGCAGAAACGAGAAACTTAGTGGGTGTGTAAGAAGACTAATTAACCAACACAGAACTAGAGTCGTCAGTCGCTGGACACTCCGGGACTTGCTGAGGAGAGGATCTGAGCACCTATGAACATGTTCAGAGTGCAGTGATGATGACCCGCAAATATCTCAATAACCAGGCCTGGATTATATTAAGAAACAACGAACTGAAACCCCTTCCACACAAGATCTCAATATTAAGAATGACTGGAATGTACTAGACTGAGGACATATTCATCAATAAATGCTGATTTATGTTTCTTGGAGCAGCTTTATTTGTCATTATTGTCTCTTACAAAATACTGGAACCAGAACTTTTTCCTAACCAGACAGGACTCATTTGCATGGAATAATGAACCATTTGATGAAGATAGTATCAAAGAGCAGCCAACGTCAAGAGCATTTGTTGATGTTCAAGATCATCATTGCAATACATTTTATGTTGTTGATAATCTTAATGACCAGCACGTAGAATTAAACACTAAGGCAATAGCTTTATATGGAATCAGACATGATATTCGGAAATTTCATGGTGAAAATGCTTCAATAAATCAGGTCATCAACTATGATAGACATATTTACTCCGCTGTACTCACTGCGAATTGATGAGTCACCGTAGGAAATAGCAGCAAACTGGATCAAATTGAGACAGATTCATCCTCCAAAAGCAGAAGAGATTGGAGGACGTGAACTTCCGGTCAATATGGTGGATAGGTGGCAGGAACCATTGAAGGCTATGTATGAAAAGTGTTCCTTGTTGCAGTTTCCTGATATTCCAAGTCCGGCTTGTTGCAGGAGCTACTGAGTTAAGTGCTCTGTGCACACCATGAGCTGTGTGTTTCGACAGTTTTGATCGTGTTTCGATATTCCAATTGTTTACAGTGAACGATGATATCATATGACAGGGAACAGTTGGCTGTGTTAACTTTCTGTGTGGTTTCGCCTTATGTCTTTTGGCGTGTACTGAGACTGCTATGATGGGGACTATAGCTACCTTTCTTTGTTTGGGAGATGAGTTAGTAATTTGAATGATTCCACTGGCAAGAACGTTTGATCAATTATGGATTTTAATTCGTTTGCAGTGATACAAGGGCTTTCCATAACCATAACGATAACAGCTGCAACGTTTCCAAGATTAGAACAAAAGATTAAAGCAAACAGCTATGAGGTTGACCTAGAAGACAATAGAATAATAAAGTAGACCAGTGGTCGTCAAACTGTGCTCCGCGGAGCCCAGGTGCTCTGTAAGCGCCTGTTAGGGACTCCTCGGACATTATTAACGTCATCATAAAGTGCAATGTCCGGCGTAGGTGATGTTTCTACCCACAGTGCAACTCATCAACTTCCCTGCTGTTGTACCACAATGTTCAGCTAATATTATTTCTCTATGTCGCCCGAGACCTCTCTTTCCCTCTTGTCATTGGAGCTTTGTGAAACAAGAATACCCAGAAGTAGGAAAGAAGGCCCTACGAGTTTTAATTTCATTTGAGACTACCTACTGATGTGAGACCTCTCTTTCCCTCTTGTCATTGGAGCTTTGTCAAACAAGAATACCCAGAAGTAGGAAAGAAGGCCCTACGAGTTTTAATTTCATTTGAGACTACCTACTGATGTGAGACCTCTCTTTCCCTCTTGTCATTGGAGCTTTGTCAAACAAGAATACCCAGAAGTAGGAAAGAAGGCCCTACGAGTTTTAATTTCATTTGAGACTACCTACTGATGTGAGACCTCTCTTTCCCTCTTGTCATTGGAGCTTTGTCAAACAAGAATACCCAGAAGTAGGAAAGAAGGCCCTACGAGTTTTAATTTCATTTGAGACTACCTACTGATGTGAGACCGAGCTTTCATCATTTGGAGTCATCAAAACCCAATACAGATCACATCTGGACGCTGAGAGAGATTAGAGTAGCAATTTCCAAATTTGTGTCCAGGTTTGAAGAACTAATGAAGATGAAACAAGCTCATCACACCTTCGACTTCGTTACAGGATAAAAATATCACAATGTCAGTTGATTCGGTTATTTTTTTTTAAATATTTGAATTACAAACAAAAGTGACATTGATCTATTTAATGTATACCCAAAGTGTTAGTTTAAGGACAAGAGGTAGGGTTCGATCCCAATCGACGGCTTCCGGGTTCACCCAGCCTTAAATGGGTACCGGATTTTTTTTCTGGAAAAGTAAAGCGGCACATTCGTAATACCGACCACATTTCCCCAAAAATCATGTGCTGATGGTCTGTAAAATGTATGGTCACTAACACCATATTCCCTATACGTCACTTGGCGTGACGGGGGTACTTTACTTTTACTTACAAAACGTTAGTTTATTTATTTATTTACCTTCGCAATCAATATAAGTTAAAGTAATGAGCCCCGTCACGCCAAGTGGCGTATAGGGAATATGGTGTTAGTGACCATACATTTTATAAACCTTCGGCACATGATTTTGAGGGTAATGTGGTCGGTATCTACACCCGTGCCGCTTTACTTCTCCCAGAAAAAAACCAGGTACCCATTAAAGGCTTTGTGAACCCAGAAGTCGTCGGATGGGATCGAACCCTACTGCTTGTCCTTTGTAGTCCAGTTTTCACAATTAATATCACATGTTTAATATGCTATTAAAATATGTTTTTGTTTTTGTTATTATTTATTGTTGAAATTATTGATACATGGTGCTGCCTCTGTGATTTGTGGTTAAAAGTTAGGGCTTTGTTGAGTGAAACGGTTTGATGACCTCTGGGGTAGACATAAACTATCAGCACCACGCAGGAGACACCACAGAGTATTGCCTCGAAGCATTCCCTTTACCTTGCACGCTGAAAGGCGACTGAGGCAGATGAAAGTAAAAACATATATATGTAGATACAATTTCTATCAAGAAAGTGGAGGAACAACCACGGGCAACACGGAGTAGAGAAACTGTGAAAGGTGTTGTAATATGTGCCGGCACATCAGGCTTTGAGAGTCTGGTTCCAGTGAAAGGTGTTGTAATATGTGCCGGCCACATCAGGCTTTGAGAGTCTGGTTCCAGTGAAAGGAAGAAACAGCTAATTATGAATATGTTAATGGTCTTTTAATAATTTAAATACGAACTAACCAACAATCAGATCATACCTGTTCTAATATCAGCCTGTTCATGTTTGTACAAACAACAATCGCATCATACCTATTCTAATATCAGCGAATCATAGGGGGAAGAGGTATGTTTTACAGCACTCAGAAAAAATGACAAATAAACAATAGAAAAAAAAACAAAGAACAATATATGGTCCGAAGCAGGATCGAACCTGTACTCCTTGGCACTGCGCCCTGCCACGAGAAGCCGAAAGCTAGGGAACACTTCCACTCAGCTAACTAAAAAATTAGCTATCGTGGACGATGTCTTTCACGCAGGTGTTCTCCTGACTAAAGCATAGGGTTACGATCACAGGTCGGGAACAAATTGTATTTCTGTACTTCCCTATTGAGACAAGTATTTCCCGGTAGGGCTGAATACTTGTGCTGCAGACAAACATTTATAGGACGAAACTGCACGAATAGTAGTTTCCAGTGGTTTTTTTATCATCATCATCATCAGCAAGTACCGGGCCTGCTGGAGTAGGTGATCATGTCTCTCCACAACTTTCGATCTCGGCAGCTATTTATCATTTCTGTTGTTGACCTTCTGCCAAGCCATTCTCTTAAGCTGTCTGTTATTTTTTCTCTTTGCTTCCTTCTATTTCTTCGTCCATCAATTTTTCCAGTTGTTACAATATATTCCCGTTGTTCTCTTCTCATTACATGGCCAACAAATGATGATTGTTTCTTCCTAATATTGGATTTTTTATACTGGAGACAAAATGATGATTGTTTCTTCCTAATATTGGTTTTTTTTATACTGGAGACAAAATGATGATTGTTTCTTCCTAATATTGTTTTTTTTATACTGGAGACAAAATGATGATTGTTTCTTCCTAATATTGTTTTTTTTTTATACTGGAGACAAAATGATGATTGTTTCTTCCTAATATTGTTTTTTTTTTATACTGGAGACAAAATGATGATTGTTTCTTCCTAATATTGTTTTTTTTTTATACTGGAGACAAAATGATGATTGTTTCTTCCTAATATTGTTTTTTTTTATACTGGAGACAAAATAACGATAGATGAAAATTATTATAGAGGGAAACTTCCAATGCGATAATTCAACGAATCATAGGAGGAAGAGGTATGAAAATTTTACAGCACTCAGAAAAAAATTACAAATAAACAACAGTTTCGCCCTATAAATGTCCTAACAATATAGGCTTACAAAACGTTATCAGGAGATAAAAAAAAAAAAACATCAGTGATATTCACTTAAATGGAAGGTGAAGCAGAGTTGCTGGAATTTTCTGATGAGTGGATTTTTTTTAAAGATCTATATCCCTACACAGGCAGTACGTTAATGATGAAAGGCGAAATGTCGGAGTTTTCGTTCATGACTTTGCAGCACCGGGGTGACTCCCGGAATTTCATGTTAGTCAAGAGGGATGTTGTCTAGTTTCAAGAGGGCTACTGTGAGATCGAGGGTGGACATGTGATCTGGTTTATAATTTCACAAATTCACATTGCAGGGAGATCTTATGGTCTGTTGTTTGATGTGCGACGGAGATAATCCGACGTCTAAATGTGTTTCATATGTTCGGATTTGGAATCAAAAACGATGTCCTAACATCATCAGGCGCTGTACATTTTTTAACAAATTACGATCATCAGTTTTAGGAGGACGTGAACTTCCGGTTAATACGGTGGATAGACGGCTGGAACCATTAAAGGCTATATCTGAAAAGTGATCCTTGTTGCAGTTTCCTCATATTCCAAGTCAGGCTTGTTGCAGAAGCTACTGAGTTAAGGTGCTCTGTGCACACTGTGAGCTGTGCGTTCCATCCGTTTTGATCGTGTTTCGATATTCCGATTGTTTGCTATGAATGATGATATCGTTTGACGGAGAACAGATGACTGCATTCACTTTTTGTGCGGTTTCGCCTTATGTCTTTTGGCGTGTGCTGAGACTGCTATGTTGTGGACTGCAACTACATTTCTTTATTTAGGAGATAAGTTAATTCGGATGATTCCATTGGCACGGGCGGTTGAGCAATTATGGATTTTAATTCGCTTGCAGTGATACCGGGTCCTACCATAACCATGTATTCTGTCAACTACCGGTGGATATTTATTCTGTCAACTACCGGTGGATATTTATTCTGTCAACTACCGGTGGATATTTATTCTGTCAACTACTGGTGGATATTTATTCTGTCAACTACTGGCTCATAAAATTATTGTCAATCATCGATTTATATCTGTACCAGAGGTACCGCTTCATATTTTAAATTATATTGTTGCTTGATATCAAAACTGCTGATATATGTGCATGCAATTAGTGGCTTCTTATGTAAAAAAGTTGTTTGATATCATATATGTTTATATGTGTAATTATTGCTCCCTGTGTATCTATATACAGTAATATATATATTTATATATATATATTTATATATTTATATCAGCATAATTTATATGCAAAAAGGCTTATCAATATGTATACATGTATGAAGTCATTAGAGGTAAAGGAAGGTAAGGTAAAGTACGAGACTTGAACTGGTGTCTTAGCACGCTAGTTTCCACCCATATGTGCTCGTCTGCCTATCCAGAAATGTTCGGAGATTTCTGGATAGTGTCGCTTCAAGCATCGAAACTGACGATGCAAGGCGACATTCCTCACCTTCCCAGGGTAATACCCTGGTACCTATTTCTGCCAACGGCTGGGTCGACCGTGGGAGGTATTTTTTTTTCCAAACATGAGTACCACTCACACTGCTACCAGCGGGAATCGAACACGGGTTGTCCGAACGTCGGTAGCCCAGTCGGGTGGTTTTCCCAACTAGGCAACCGAGGCTCCCAATTAGAGGTAATTAATTTGATCATAAATTTGTGATTTATATTTGTGCTGACAGCTATCTCCCCGACCCCCTCACTCCCATCTACAAACAGGAAGAGCTTATATATCTTTACAGATAACTTACGATTTATATCTGCACCTGGATTTGGCGGTATATGTTTTTGCAGCAGTCGAAAAGCTGTTTATATGTTTACAGATAACCAACGGTTGTATTTCCGACAAATAGAGTTTTATATCGCTTTAATACAATTAATTTTTGTTTTCTGATCGATAAGTTTATCTCCTTTTTTGTGATGGGCTGTTGGCCAGCGGACTAACAAGTCACAATCGTGGAACATCGCTTGTTGCAGAAACGGAAAATGAAATCAACGATTGTAGAACAATTAATAGGGAAAGCTTTACCACTGGACTAAGAAGCAAATAAGAACTACAGGAACTAGCAGCTTGTCAATAGTGGAGAGCTATGACATTCGCCCGGTGTACCGGCTTCGGTTCGACAGGAAAACGAATGAATGAATGCTCATTGATAGTAGACTTCCAGTCAGTCAATATGGCGGATATACGACAGGAACGGTTGAGGCACAGTCTGAAAAGTATTCCTTCTTGCAGTTTCCTCATATTCCAAGTTCAGCTTGCTGCCGGAGCTACTGAGTTTAGTGCTCTGTGCACACGGTAAGCTGTGCTTTTCATCCGGATGGTGTTTCTATATACAGATTGCTTACGATGAATTATGATATTGTATAACGAAGGACAGTTTAACTGCGTTCACTTTCGATGCCGCATTATGTCTTTTGGCGAGTGCAGTAGCGGCTATGATGGGAACTGCAGCTGCCTTTCTTGCTTTGGATATTCAATGAGATGTTAATTCGGATGATTCCACTGGCGCGGGCGTTTGAGCAATTATGGATTTTAATTCGTTTGCAGTGATACCGGGGCCTTCAAAAAACTATATAACTATGACTGTCACCAATAGTAGACAGTTTTGTATCATTACCTAGAATTACCAGTTTATATGTAAAGAGATAAACAGCTATATATACTAGTTCTGACTACAAGTTATATCTGTCGAAACAAATAACATCGTTTGTTTCAACATATAATGTATAATTCATAAATGTAAACACAACTGGCCCTGTGGTAGCTCAACAGACAACTATAATGTGAGGTTTCTACGTCCTTCCTGAGTAATTACGTGAGTGGCAATAAATAGAGGGTCTGCTGGGGGTAGCACGTGATGGCAGTCAGCCATGTTGTACAGACTAGTCCAGATCTCAGAACGAGCCTGTGACGTAATCCAGGTACGAGCCGTACCAGGTCTACTATGTTATGATCTATGTATCTGTCTGTCTATCTGACTGTCTATCTATCTAATCTGTCTATCTAATCTGTTTGTCTGCCTGCTTACCTACCCACCAACCAACCTACCAACTTATCTACCTACCTACCTATCTGCCTGCCTTCCTACCTGCCTGTTTTCTATATGTTAATTTATATATATATATATATATATATATATATATATATATATATATATATATATATATAGTTTCTCCCTCTCTCTTTTTTTCTACTCTTTTATTGTTTCGTTCATTCTACCATTTTCTTTCTCTGTCTCCTTCATGTATCTAGCACATAATGTTAACATATGTAGTACATAGCATCTCATGCACTTTATTATTAAACAAAAATTCAGTTCTTTCACTGAGCTTACCTGTGCTTTTCTCTCTATCTTAAAAACTGTTCTTACCGTAGTCTACGAAACAAGTTGAACAAATGCATCATCATCATCACCATCACCATCACCATCACCATCATCATCACCATCAGGTCGCATGTCCTTTGTAGAACGTTGCATTAACCATACCCTGTCTAAAATAATCTTTGAGTCTAGCCAGATCTCTCACCTCTGTTGTATTATTCAAGGTCTTTTTGATGTCTTGAAATCACATTCTTCTTGGTCTGTAGAATCTATGTAGAATGGTGTTTATAAGCCAGTTATTTTTATTGTTTAATATACCTTCATTTCTATGTTTCATTATCAATGTATCTTAAAGATTTTTCTGTAACATTTTGTTTCAAATGAATTGATTTTCTTCCTTTCTGTATAGAAGATTGTGTCCACGATCCACAACTATATGTTGCTCTTGGGAACAGACATGCCCACGGTAATTTTAATTGTATTCCCATGCAGATGTAATGCCACATATTCTTAAATTCGTTTCATGTGTGTGTGTGTTGCTTTTACAAAAGCTGTTCTTTTGATCTCTTTCTGGCAGTCTCCATTGTTAGCTACTACAGATCCCAGATATTCATAGTTTGTTACTATTCCAAGACCCTCACTGTTGATGAGGATTTTGGGTTGGCTTTTTTTCTGTCAATGGACATTATCTGAGTTTTCTGTGTGTTTAGATAGAGGTTTTGCTTTTCACTGCGTGTTTTAACACACTTAATTGTCTCTTTTAATCCTTTGCATTGTTTGAGAGGAGGACTGTGTCATCAGCGTATCTGAGTTCTGGCATTATGTTACTCTTTATTGTGAAAGTGTCGAACTTTACAAATCTGTCATTGTTTCTGACATTTCTCATGATGTTCTCAGCATAGATGTTGAACGGGTATGGAGAGAGGATATATCCTTGCCTGCCCTCTTTTTGTACTTTAAACCAATTTGATGTTTTGCCCGCTATCTTGATAGCTGCTTGCTGTTCGTAATATAGTGATTCGTATAGTTGTATTAGGTGTGCTGGAAAGCTCATATGTTTCATGATGTTCCATATTCTGACCTTGTACGCAGTCAAGGGCCTTGCTGTAATCTATGAAGCATGTATACAGTTCTATGTTGTGTTCTCCACACTTCTGAGGGATAATTCAGATTCCACTATTACACGTCAACTATATATTACAACTCAGTTTCCGCTATTAGACGATAACTATATATTACAACTCTGTTTCCACTATTACACGTTTCAAAACGTCAAAAATACGTTACAACTCAGTTTCCACTATTACACGTCAATAATATGTTACAACTCAGTTTCCACTATTACACTTCAACTATATATTACAACTGTGGCCTGAATATCACTTTTTGACGTCACTGCACATCCGGGCTTTATTCTCCAGTCACACTTAAACACTTTTGTAGACACCAGAAATAGAACAAATGCCGTCATGATACTGGTTTCTTTTTCTGGTGTATCTGGAGGTAAGACGCCTGACAGAAACAGAGTTGGAACGCCTGACAGAAACAGAGTTGGAACGCCTGACAGAAACAGAGTTGGAACGCCTGACAGAAACAGAGTTGGAACGCCTGACAGAAACAGAGTTGGAACGCCTGACAGAAACAGAGTTGGAACGCCTGACAGAAACAGAGTTGGAACGCCTGACAGAAACAGAGTTGGAACGCCTGACAGAAACAGAGTTGGAACGCCTGACAGAAACAGAGTTGGAACGCCTGACAGAAACAGAGTTGGAACGCCTGACAGAAACAGAGTTGGAACGCCTGACAGAAACAGAGTTGGAACGCCTGACAGAAACAGAGTTGGAACGCCTGACAGAAACAGAGTTGGAACGCCTGACAGAAACAGAGTTGGAACGCCTGACAGAAACAAAGTTGGAACGCCTGACAGAAACAGAGTTGGAAGCTGCTAACGACTCATAGATAACGGCTTGCGATAAGATTGTGAACTAGAACCACCCAGACCCTACTCCACCTCTTCGCGGTGCCTCTAGTAACTGACTTACAGTCTAGTCGAGGCCAATCGTGTAGGGATCGAAAAGTGAAGGCAACCCGGTACTCAAAAATGTCGTGTAAATGTCGGATGTATTGGGTTGAAGGGCGCAATGAACATGAATACGAGGCATCTTCTTCCTCTTCTACCTTTTTAGCTCTTTGTAGAGCAGATGTTTTCAACAAACACTTTCCAAGTTGTTCTGTTTTTTGCCATTCTTTTAAGACCATTCCATGTCTTTCCCATCATCTTCATCTCTGCTTCTATCTGTCTTCTCAAAGAATTCCTTGGTTTTCCTCTTTGTCTTTACCCCTGGGGATTCCAAAAAAAAGTCCTGTTGTGTAATACTCTCAGTTGGCTTCCGCAGTGTGTGTTCCATTCAGCGCCATCGTCTTTGCTGTATCTCTTTATCCACTGGTATTTGACTAGTACATTTCCATAATTCTATGTTAGTGATTTTGTCCTGCCTTTTCCATCCTTTTATTCTGCGTTAGCGTCCATTAATGAAAGCCTGTATCTTCATGATTGAGTCATCTACGCCACTTAATATCCTTTTAAAGACGGTTGATGTCGAGAACTATTAGTTCCTTTAGTGGGCATCTCAAGAGCACCAGAAAAAGAACAAACATATTTTACCTTGTCAGAACAATTAACAGAAACATTTCATTAACTATCATTTTAGTTGCAAGGATTCTTAAATACATATACCTGATATTCCTGCCACATACATCGTCAAATGTATAGATTACATGAAAAGTGAGTGCATATCAAAGGTAGGAGAAAATAAAATATAAAAAGAATTTGATTTTACCAGATGGGATATTTTTGTATTCATAAGGATGCCAAAAATCGTTGCTTTGTTGGGAGTTTGGTTATAGTGAAGAGAATGCTATTTACAAACAAGGAAGTTAAAAAAAAGGAAGAGAAAATATAAATTAGATAGAAAAAGAGAGAGAGAGGAGGGGGGGGGGATAAGAAGTAAGAAAGAAAGAGTAAAAAAGACAAAACGTGTAAAAAAAAAAAAGTAAAGTAGCAAGAATGAAAAGTGGCAGAAGAAGTAAAATGACAGGTCGAAGAGGGAAAAAGAAGCAAAAGAAAAAAGAAGGAAGGGGAGAAAAAAGCAACAAGAGGGAACTGACTAGATATAAGAAGTGAGAGAAAACAGAGATGAAAAGAAGAGGAAGAAGAAGTAAAAGAGAAGATGGAAAAAAAATAAATACGAAAGTAAAGCTATAGTACGGAATAAGGAGAACTAATAAGAGAAATAACACGATGTCAAGAAGAGATTGAATAAAAAGAGAAAGAAGAGAAATTAGAAAAAAAAAGTAAAGCGGTAAGATGAAAAAGCAAGGGAAAGAAGAGGCAGAAGAAGAAGAAGAGAAGTGAAAGAAAAAGTAGTAAAAGAACAAAAAGTAAAATAAAAAGAACTAAACACATAAAAAAATAGAGAATTATAAGAAAAAATAGAAAAGGGAATACAATCACCTAACGCCATTTAAAAGGCAGTCGACGTAGAGGAGTAAATATATGGAAAAGCAGAAGACGAAAGGAGTTGTCAGGTACAAAAAAAATAACTTATCTACAGAAAGATGTACCATTTCCCATAATTATGGTGGCCCAGGAATGGTTTCTATAGTCTAAGATTTGTTAAAAGAACGATCGACCAACTAAAGCCATCTTAACCATCTGAGGCCATCTTAACCATCTGAAGCCATCTTAACCATCTGAAGCCATCTTAACCAACTAAAGCCATCTTAACCATCTGAAGCCATCTTAACCAACTAAAGCCATCTTAACCATCTGAAGCCATCTTAACCATCTGAAGCCATCTTAACCATCTGAAGCCATCTTAACCATCTGAAGCCATCTTAACCATCTGAAGCCATCTTAACCATCTGAAGCCATCTTAACCATCTGAAGCCATCTTAACCACCTGAAGCGATCTTAACCATCTGAAGCCATCTTAACCATCTGAAGCCATCTTAACCATCTGAAGCCATCTTAACCATCTGAAGCCATCTTAACCAACTAAAGCCATCTTAACCAACTAAAGCCATCTTAAACAACTAAAGCCATCTTAACCAACTAAAGCCATCTTAACCAACTAAAGCCATCTTAAACAACTAAAGCCATCTTAACCAACTAAAGCCATCTTAAACAACTAAAGCCATCTTAACCAACTAAAGCCATCTTAAACAACTGAAGCCATCATAACCAACTAAAGCCATCTTAACCAACTAAAGCCATCTTAAACAACTGAAGCCATCTTAACCAACTAAAGCCATCTTAAACAACTGAAGCCATCTTAACCAACTAAAGCCATCTTAAACAACTGAAGCCATCTTAAACAACGGAAGCAATTTTTACCATCTGAAACCATCTTAACCATCTGAAGCCATCTTAACCATCTGAAGCCAACTGAAGCCATCTTAACCAACTAAAGCCATCTTATCCACCTGAAGCCATCTTAAACAACGGAAGCAATTTTTACCATCTGAAACCATCTTAACCAACTGAAGCCATCTTAACCAACTGAAGCCGTCTTAACCATTTGAAGCCATCTTAACCAACTGAAGCCATCTTAACCAGCTGAAGCCATCTTAACCAACTGAAGCCATCTTAACCAACTGAAGCCATCTTAACCAGCTGAAGCCATCTTAACCAACTGAAGCCGTTTCAACCATCTGAAGCCATCTTCACCGTGCCTCTTTACTTTCCCAGAAAAAAAATCGGGTATACATTTAAGGCTGGGTGAACTTGGAAGCCATCGATCAGGATCGAACCCAACCTCTTATCCTTTGCAGTTCAGTTCACTAACCACTGAGCTATTAAATATATTGTTGATTGTTTACCGTGCCACGACACCAAAATATCCAGTAACTTTAGTATTTGTCGTCGGCGATCTCTCTTTCCCTGTATTTTATCATTTGTAACCGAGTATTTAAACTTTCCTCTTCTTATGATGTGCCCAAAAATGTTGGTTGTTTCTTTCTGATGTTTTTTTTAGGAGCTCTCTTTTTGTGTGTTGGCACCGTTGAGAACTTCCACGTTGATGGCTTTTTTTTAATAATTGGTAATAAATAAACATTTTAAAATGTGTACTTGACAAATAACACAGTAAGCAGATACGATACAACGTATGTGACTGTCTTATTTGGGAATCTCGCGCAAGTGGTGTAGCGGTGTCAGAGCGCTGACTCAACGATCAAAATAATTTGACATCAGACCAAGAATATCGACCTCTGATCCAGCTGAAGAAATAATGGCTACTTGAATCGCTGGATGCTGACAAGTTTCTTTCACTTTTTTGTTTGTTTAAATGCCTGTATTTCTTTCTTTTTTTCCTCTTTTTTTTTTTTCTTGTTACTTATTATAGAAAATGTGTTAAAATATCCTATTATACTAAATCAGATACTAAAAGAGCTGTATTACATTACGATATGGTGCTGAAAAATGGACATTAGACAGGAAAACAGAACAGAGAATTGAAGCCTTTGAAATGTGGATATATAGAAGAATAGGTAGAGTTGGGTGGATGGAAAAGAAAACAAACGACGAAGTCTTAAAACAACTAAAAATGAAAAGAGAGCTACTAAACACAATTCAAACAAGAAAAATGCGATTTTGGGTCATGTTAAAATACACAACAGCCTGCTAAAAGTAATCCTGGAGGGGAAAATACAGGGTGAAAGAGGCAGAGGCAGACCAAGACTAACATGGACGAGTAGCATCAAAAGATGAATAAACCAGCCTATGACAACCTGCACCATCAAAGCAAGGGACAGAGCAGAATGGCGCTCCATGGTAGGTAACCTTCGTTGCAGAGATGGCACTCGATGGTGATGATTACATTACGTTCAGCAGTGCATTGATACTTCATACACAGCGACATATTATCATATTTAAAATAAGAAATTAAATTAATAATTTCACAATAAATAAAGCGATAAATTGCACATCGTACTAAACAAGAGACAACACATGTCACTGAACAAAACGATGTAATTAATGTTTTCAGCTAAACAAACCGCTAAATTACGAAATGGTAACCAGTTACAGACTAGATCATTAGTTAGGAATAGAAATATTCGGTCGAAGGACAGTTCAAGAGGCAAACAAGCTGACAGACGAACAGCTATGAAGCTAAAAGTCAAACAGCTATGAAGCTAACAGGCGAACAGCTTTGAAGCTAACAGACGAACAGTTATGAAGCTAACAGATGAACAGCTATGAAACTAACAGACGAACAGCTTTGAAGCTAACAGACGAACTGCTATGAAGCTAACAGACGAACAGCTATGAAGCTAACAGATGAACAGCCATGAAGCTAACAGACGAACAGCTTTGAAGCTAACAGATGAACAGCTATGAAGCTACCAGACGAACAGCTTTGAAGCTAACAGACGAACAGCTATGAAGCTAACAGACAAACAGCTATGAAGCCAACAGACGAACAGATTTGAAGCTAACAGACGAACAGCTATGAAGCTATCAGACGAACAGATTATGAAGACTTAGTGACCTGGTAGAGAGGATAACACTTTGACTAGAGAACGTTCTATATAATGACAAGGACTTTATTTGTAGGTGTGCACGGATAGCGCCTGCCCAATGTTTAGACGTAAGTTTTGACTCAAAAACTTAACGAACGCTGGTCAGGAACTGTTGAAGCTGGCTTAATGCAAGTATACGACCAAGATTCTAACAGTCGCAATTAGGCTTTCCAAACGTCCAGGATTCTTATTTTACATCTCAGATCTGAAATACTCTCTTTCATTGAACTCTGTCCGCACGTTTCACCCATCATGCGCTTCGCTGATTTCTGTCATGTACGTTTAGCCGCACAGTGCGTCACTCTATATTTAATTAGTGTAAACTGTCATCAAACCATATTCATTTTACGCATCTTGTATCATTTTGGTATTGGTGATATATAATTCCTTGTTCAGTTATCTAAAAATGCATATTTAATGTTAAGTGTTAGATAAATATAAACATGTAGACTGATATTTAAAAATATAAGGCATTTTGTCTGTGAAACCTCTACCGCTAAATTGCTAAAAACTGTCTGTACTGAAAGAGTTAAATCGCTTATCTGGGCATTAATTAATTAATGGTATGTAAAAAGCTTTACGTGATAAGTGGACGACACAGACTAAACGACGTTTCGGCCCAAAAGGCCTTCAGCAGGCACACAAATAAAAAAAAAAGGTTTTGACCTCCGTTTACACACAGGATAGATAATTTTGTTTTCTTTAACACATTTCGATTGTTTTTGTTTTGGTTGTTTCGTTATTAGTTTTGTGTGTTTTTTTTTTGTTCCTGCTGAAGGCCTATTGGGCCGAAACGTCGTTTAGTCTGTGTCGTCCACTTATCACGTAAAGTTTCTTACATACCATTTTTTTCTATTTTTTTAGTTTTTCCTCACATTCAGCTTTACTGCAGCTTCGCATTTTTATGCCTTAACCCTTCATTAATTAATTAAGTTTGTTGTACTTCCAGCTACAGTATTTTGAGCGATTAATAATTTGCGGATCTTACAGTAACAGCAGAAGTCATGAATATCGCAAAAGAGATATAATATCAACATAACTATAGACGGTAGACAGCTAAAACGAGTAGATGAATTTAAATATCTAGATGGGCTAGTGACAAACGACAAACGACAATTCACAAACAGCATAAGTAGACTCAATATGCAACATAGTTCGTCAAATCATCGAACAGCTATCACCACCATTGTCCAACAAGGAAATAACATTAGAGGGAAAAACGGGCACTCTACAATACAATCTTCATCCCAACGTTGTGCTCCCAATGGACATCTATATGCAAGATCAACAAGAAAAATAACCTCTACTGAGATTAAATGTGTTATACGAATGACAGGAAACATCATGATGTATCATAACAAGCAGTATGTTATATTATTATGGCAATCAAAAACTGGCCAGCTTATATTGCAATATAAAACAAGCAGCACGCAAAATTATTATGGTATTCTTAAAGGTATTCAAATCTATCACAATAGACTACACAAGATGCTAAATTACCCGGGGTATGCTATATTATCAAAGCAGAGTACACAAGATGCTAAATTACCTTAGGTACCTATATTATCACAACAGACTTCACAAGATGCTAAATTACAGTGGGAGCCCTATATTAACAAAACAGAGTACACAAGATGCTAATTTACCATGGGTACCTTATATTATCACAACAGGGTACACAAGATGCTAAATTACCATGGGTACCCTATATTATCACAAAAGACTAAACGAGGTGCTAAAATTATAAATGCAGACTAAACAAAACACTAAATTATCATTAGACCTTTCTTTAAATGCACTAAGATTATCGTGCGAAACAAATAACATTAACAGTTATCATTGTACACCAAACAAGGAGATGGGGCGAAAATGTTCCAAGCAGACTAAATAAGCGCTAAATTATTACATCAGCCTAAACATATACAAAAAAATATGGCAGACTAAACAAAGCGCTATAATTGCCATGTCACATTAAACAAGACACTAAAATTATCTGGACAGGTAATCTGACACACTCTGGTTTTTTTTTTTGCCCCTTAAGAATTAACGAGTGTTAAGATTGCGTTAGGATATTCTTTATCCACCATTCTTATCGCTTAGTTGCAAAACGTTACGAACTCAACTTTTTTTATAATTCTGAATTGATTTATATAATACATAATGTAATATATGAAACACAATGTTTCTTAAGTTTGTATCCATCATTTGCTTTTTCCTAACCGTTGAGGTTTTTATTTTTTTTTTATTTATTTTATTTTTGTATTACTTTTGAGACAATAAGGGTTACCATCACGTAAAGTGGCGTTAAATGTGTACAGTGAACAGTGTGACAGTGAATCATGGACAATAGGACAACAGACAAGAAAATCACTAGAGGCTGTAGAATTGTAGTTTTACAGAAGAATGTTGAGAACACCATGGACAGCTAAGATGAATAATGAAAACGTTCTGAAAGAGGTCAAAGCTAAAAGAGAAATAATTTCCAAAATTAGGAAGAAACTATCATCATTTTTTCGCTTTCCAATGAGAATGGAACAGCTGGAATATATTATGACAACTATGAAAATTTGAGGGACGAAGAGGTAGAGAAAAGCAAAGACAAAAGATATCAGACAGCATAAGAGAATGGCTTGGCAGAAGGTCAACAACAGAAATGATAAATAACTGTCGAAATCGAAATTTGTGAAGAGACATGATCACCTAAGCCAGCAGGCATGGTAAATGTTGATGATGATTATGATAGTGTACAATATGGTGTTAGTCGCATAGTAAGCACTCGTATATGCCTGTATGTGCTGATTATTTTCCTAAAGCTGCGCTGTGGCTGACACACTCCGTCATCGACAGTCCATCTAGACACCTGATTTAATGTTGCTCTGTTTGGATTGTGTCCCGGGGATTGTACATATAGTGGAAAATACCAATATTTTAATTACTGCTGTCATTTTAGATTGTAACGGTCACTGTATATTATTGTAATATAATCATTTTATATTCACTACTATAATCTTAGATTGTAACCGCGGATGAACATTGTTGTTATGTAATCATTTCTATATTTACTACTATAATCTTAGATTGTAACCGCGGCTGAACATTATTGTAATATAATCATTTTTATATTTACTACTAAAATCTTAGATTGTAACCGTGGCTGAACATTATTGTAATATAATCATTTTTATATTTACTACTATAATCTTAGATTGTAACCGCGGATGAACATTATTGTAATATAATCATTTTTATATTTACTACTATAGTCTTAGATTGTAACCGCGGATGAACATTATTGTAATATAATCATTTTATATTTACTACTATAATCTTAGATTGTAACCGCGGCTGAACATTATTGTAATGTAATTATTTTATATTTACTACTATAATCTTAGATTGTAACCGCGGCTGAACATTATTGTAATATAATCATTTTTATATTTACTACTATAATCTTAGATTGTAACCGCGGATGAGCATTATTGTAATATAATCATTTTTATATTTACTACTATAATCTTAGATTGTAACCGCGGATGAACATTATTGTAATATAATCATTTTATATTCACTACTATAATCTTAGATTGTAACCGCGGCTGAACATTATTGTAATGTAATCATTTTTATATTTACTACTATAATCTTAGATTGTAATCGCGGATGAACATTATTGTTATGTAATCATTTTATATTTACTACTATAATCTTAGATTGTAACCGCGGATGAACATTGTTGTTATGTAATCATTTTTATATTTAATACTATAATCTTAGATTGTAACCGCGGATGAACATTATTGTAATATAATCATTTTATATTTACTACTATAATCTTAGATTGTAACCGCGGCTGAACATTATTGTAATATAATCATTTTTATATTTACTACTATAATCTTAGATTGTAACCGCGGATGAATATTATTGTAATATAATCATTTTATATTCACTACTATAGTCTTAGATTGTAACCGCGGCTGAACATTATTGTAATGTAATCATTTTTATATTTACTACTATAATCTTAGATTGTAATCGCGGATGAACATTATTGTAATGTAATCATTTTATATTTACTACTATAATCTTAGATTGTAACCGCGGATGAACATTATTGTAATGTAATCATTTTATATTTACTACTATAATCTTAGATTGTAACCGCGGATGAACATTATTGTAATGTAATCATTTTATATTTACTACTATAATCTTAGATTGTAACCGAGGATGAACATTATTGTAATGTAATCATTTTATATTTACTACTATAATCTTAGATTGTAACCGCGGATGAACATTATTGTAATGTAATCATTTTATATTTACTACTATAATCTTAGATTGTCACCGCGGCTGAACATTATTGTTATGTAATCATTTTTATATTTACTACTGTTATTCTCATAATTGTATTTCCGACGGTGTCAATCTCCCAGGAACTCTCAGCACAGAATACCGAAGTTTTTTTAAAATTTATTTAATGTTCATTGCCAGAGAGTGGGGTGAAGAGTGGTTGGGGGCCTGTCCCTAGTCGCGATGTTGCATTGGAAATTGTTAACCCGCATCACTGCATTTATCATTCTTTCTTTCTGGCGTTCACCCGACGACTTCTAAAGGAATAATAAATACTCGTTTTCGTCATCCGCCTTTGAAAGGACGTTAAATTGACGTGGATGTGCTGTGTTGTGGTTTACAGCTAGACTGTGATATTTATGCTTTTCACACCAATACATCCGACTTCAGAACAAAATTGTTACGGGTTGCCTTTGGACTACAAAGGACAAGAGGTTGGGTTCGATCCTGATCGAAAGCTTCCGGGTTCACCCATCCTTAAATGGGTACCGGATTTTTTTCTGGAAAAGTTAAGCGGTACGGGCGTAATACCGACCACATTACCCCAAAAATCATATGCTGAAGGTCTGTAAAAATTATGGTCACTAACACCATATTCCCTATACGTCATTTGGCGTGACGGGGACTCTTTACTTTTTTTTAAAATCGGGTTGCCTTCCCTCTTGGATCCCTACTCTCAGGACTAGACTCGACTTTACTGTTTCCAGGAGCGCCGCTGGGATATGAAGTGGGGTTTTGATCTGCTTTGCTGTTCGCATATCCTGACGCACACTGTCAGCTATGGGTCGCTGTTTCTGGATGGGAATTCTGGCCCCAGTGCCACAGCATGTTATCTATTAAATCGTTTCCTAGTCTTCCACAAGAAACGCTACAACAGCATCAACTGGCAATGGTTGAAGCCATCAGAAGGGCGAGAACTAGAACTTTGTATCTCCCTTGACATCCGAATGGGTACAAGAGGAAGTGAAAAAAAAAATGAAGTAGATGAAGAAGCAGAAGGAGGATGTAGGAGGAAGAAGGAAGAGGGAATAAGAAGAAGAACATTGATGTACTTCATGCATTACAAGAAAGATCGTTCTAACCACAGAAACTAAACAATTTTGGAGTTAAAGAGTTAAATAATGAATACTTCTATAGCTTGTGACATTCTATGACCTTCCCTGCAGGGCAACAACTGTTTATAGTTAGAGCTATCTCTACTAGGAACGAAGTCTAAGACCAAAGAGTCCTTCTTTTCCTTCCTTTAAGTTCATCTCCAGTAAAAACCATCATGCTTGAAGGGAACAAAAGAGAGACAACAAGCTCTAACAATATACAGTGATAGTAAGTATCCATTGAGCTTTCTGTCCATATTCTCTTTTAATCATTAAGATGATAAAGACCTAAGCACTCAATTGGGAGAGTGTTTTAACGATCATATTTCCTTGTTAAAGTAACTGTATACAGTTTCAGTAGACAAACAAATGAAAAGACGATTATAGGCCACAGAGATGGGATTTCTCAGAAAAATGTTGAAAGTTCCCTGGGGCCAGCTAAAAAGACCAATGAGGAAGTTCTCAAAGAGGACAACACAAAAAGGCAGCTCCTAAAAAACATCAGAAAGAAACAATCAACATTTTTCGGGCACATCATGAGAAGAGGAAAGTTGGAATACTTGGTTACAACTGGCAAAATAAAAGGAAAGAGAGATCGCGGACGACAAAGAGAGAAAATACTGGATAGCTTGGTGTCATGGCATGGAAAGCAGTCAACAACAGAACTGATACGATGCACTGTGGATAGAAGATTGTGGAAGGACATGATCGCCTACGCTAACCGGTATGGTACATGAAGAAGAAGATACAATTTCTAATCACCTAGCCGGAATTAACAGCTTTTTCTTCTATTATACTATTACCCTAATATCTGATTAATTCGTATTACCCTTCTCTCTCTCTCTCTCTCTCTCTCTCTCTATCTCTCTCTCTCTCTCTCTCTCTCTCTCTCTCTCTCTCGCTCCTACTTCTCCAATCTACTGCCAAAACAGACACTGGATTTAAATTATTATTTCAAGGAAGTTTTGGTAAAAATTTCTTCGCCGTTTTTTCCCCAGAAGAGCTCTATGGTTAATATCTTAGCCTCGTCTCCTTGGCAACCAAGTTTGTTTACAAAATAAGAGCTTGGTCTATTAACGTGACCACCCACTGCTTTCACACATTTAGTGTCACTTATTTGCTGAAGGAAAACTCGAAAGCTGATTTTACAACCGGCTTGACTGCACTCCCGACACCCCGTTGGTGTCATAACTCTTTCAGAAACGTAATTTGTAAAAGTTCAACTGAAAAAAAGACGATCTCCAAAGGCTTTTGTCGCGATATTTTAAATTGTTTCATTAAATTTAAAGTTATGTACACAATTCTACCAGGATCGATTGAAAGATAGTACCTTTTGGCTAAGAGATCCAAAAATGTTGCTTTAATATGGCTTAAGATTATATTCTGTATTTCTCAATCTCTTGGTCTATTAACTTCATAATTGAGTTATTGAGTTATATGTGCGTTATGATCATTGCACTCCGAACATGTCCATAGGTGCTCAGATCCCCTCGTCAGCAAGTCCCGCAGTGCCCAGCGATTAACGACTCTACTTCTGTGTTGGTTGATAAGTGTTACACGTCCACTAAGTTTCTTGTTTCTGGCTGTGCCTGTCTTAACTCCCAACTCATTCCTCTAGCAAGACAATGTCGCACTTCACTCCATCACATACCCCTTTATTTATAATTCAGTCTATCTTGCTCACCACCTTTCAATATGTATATCCATTGTCAGTCTATTTATAACCTGTCAGTCTATGCAAGTCTCAGATCTACTTACTGAATTTACAAAAACCTAGTCTACTCAAACTCAAACCATTTTCAATAACTTCCTTACGTCACACTCTATTCAGCATCAACATCTTGTACATCAGTCTATTCAGCATCAACTTCTTGTAAATCAGTCTATTCAGCAACAACTTTTTGTAAAACAGTCTATTCAGCATCAACATCTTGTAAATCAGTCTATTCAGCATCAACATCTTGTAAATCAGTCTATTCAGCATCAACTTCTTATAAATCAGTCTATTCAGCATCAACTTCTTGTAAATCAGTCTATTCAGCATCAACTTCTTATAAATCAGTCTATTCAGCATCAACATCTTGTAAATCAGTCTATTCAGCATCAACTTCTTGTAAGTCAGTCTATTCAGCATCAACTTCTTGTAAGTCAGTCTATTCAGCATCAACTTCTTGTAAATCAGTCTATTCAGCATCAACTTCTTGTAGGTCAATGTATTCAGCATCAACTTCTTGTAGGTCAGTCTATTCAGTATCAACTTCTTGTAAGTCTGTCTATTCAGCATCAACTTCGTGTAAGTCAGTCTATTCAGCATCAGCTTCTTATAAGTCAGTCTATTCAGCATCAACTTCTTGTAAGTCAGTCTATTCAGCATCAACTTCTTGTAAGTCAGTCTATTCAGCATCAACTCGTTATAAATCAATCTATTCAGCATCACCTTCTTGTAAGTCAGTCTATTCAGCATCAACTTCTTATAAATCAGTCTAATCAGCATCAACTTCTTATAAATCAGTCTATTCAGCATCAACTTTTTGTAAGTCAATCTATTCAGCATCAACTTCTTGTAAGTCAGTCTATTCAGCATCAACTTTTTATAAATCAGTCTATTCAGCATCAACTTCTTATAAATCAGTCTATTCAGCATCAACTTCTTATAAATCAGTCTATTCAGCATCAACTTCTTGTGAGTCAGTCTATTCAGCATCAACTTCTTATAAATCAGTCTATTCAGCATCAACTTCTTATAAATCAGTCTATTCAGCATCAACTTCTTATAAGTCAGTCTATTCAGCGTCAACTTCTTATAAATCAGTCTATTCAGCATCAACTTCTTGTTAGTCAGTCTATTCAGCATCAACTTCTTGTAAGTCAATCTATTTAGCATCAACTTCTTGTAAGTCAGTCTATTCAGCATCAACTTCTTATAAATCAGTCTATTCAGCATCAACTTCTTATAAGTCAGTCTATTCAGCATCAACTTCTTGTAAATCAATCTATTCAGCATCAACTTCTTGTAAGTCAGTCTATTCAGCATCAACTTCCTGTAAGTCAATCTATTCAGCATCAACTTCTTGTAAGTCAGTCTATTCAGTATCAACTTCTTGTATGTCAATCTATTCAGCATCAACTTCTTGTAAGTCAATCTATTCAGCATCAACTTCTTATAAATCAGTCTATTCAGCATCAAATTCTTGTAAGTCAATCTATTCAGCATCAACTTCTTATAAGTCAGTCTATTCAGCATCAACTTCTTATAAATCAGTCTATTCGGTATCAACTTCTTGTAAGTCAGTCTATTTCAACTTCTTGTAAGTCAGTCTATTCGGCATCAACTTCTTGTAAGTCAGTCTATTCAGGTAAGTCAGTCTATTCAGCATCAACTTCTTGTAAGTCAGTCTATTCAGCATCAACTTCTTGTAAGTCAGTCTTTTCGGCATCAACTTCTTGTAAGTCAGTATATTCGGCATCAACTTCTTGTAAGTCAGTCTATTCGGCATCAACTTCTTGTAAGTCAGTCTATTCGGCATCAACTTCTTGTAAGTCAGTCTATTCAGCATCAACTTCTTGTAAGTCAGTCTATTCAGCATCAACTTCTTGTAAGTCAGTCTATTCAGCATCAACTTCTTAAGTCAGTCTATTCAGCATCAACTTCTTATAAGTCATTCTATTCAGCATCAACTTCTTTATCTATGTTCTCACCCTTAATTATGTCTGCATCCTCACCTTTCATTATGGCTTCATTCTCACCTTTCATTATGTTTATATTCTCACCTTTCATTATGCCTGTATCCCCACCTTTCATTATGTTTATATTCTCACATTTCATTATGCCTGTATCCCCACCTTTCATTATGTCTGCATCCTCGCCTTTGGTTATTGCTTCATTCTCACCTTTCATTATGTTTATATTCTCACCTTTCATTATGTCTTCATTCTCATCTTTTATTATGTTTATATTCTCACCTTTCATTATATCTGTATTCTCATCTTTCATTATGTTTATATTCTCACCTTTCATTATGTCTGCATTCTCACCTTTCATACTCTCTTCTCTTCAACACACCCCCTTAAACCAACATGTCTGTGCACCCACTCACCTTCTATTCCGAAGTGTTTGTCTGTTTACTAACGTATCTACGAGTCATTACTTACCTGCTTGCACCCCCTGTTAATTTGCATCCCAGTACACGCTCTTAGCGTCAAATGAAGCGTTTTTAAAACGCTTCAGGCAGGCAGCCAAATTCGTAAATGCGGAGCTAAAATACGAAATGCGAGGAAATGAAATAGAACAAAATATGATTATGTTTCACTGACATACATAAGAGTAAAGTGGCCAAATAATTCGCGCCAAATTAGTATAATGCTTCTAATTTCTTCTGGCTTTTTTTTTCTTTATCAGCGTTTATAGTTTCAACTTCCACAGTGGTAAATGAGTATGATATAAATGCATAACCAATTTTATACATTTAATGATCTGTCTATCTTTCGTTGTGAACAGAATGGCTCAGGCAAAAGCAGCTTTCCAAAAATTTAGGAAGATACTATGCAATCCATTTTTACAATAGAAACAAGAAAAGGAGTTTTTAAATGTTATATAGAGCCAGTCTTAACATATGGATGCGAATCATGGACAATGGGACAACAGACAAGAAAATCACTGGAGTCTGTAGAAATGTGGTTTTACAGAAGAATGTTGAGAGTACCACGGACAATTAGGAAGAGTAATGAAAAAGTTCTGAAAGAGGTCAAAGCAAAAAGAGAACTAATTTCCAATATTAGGAAGAGACAATCATCATTTTTTGGCCATGTAATGAGAAGAGAACAACTGGAATATATTGTAACAACTGGAAAAATTGAGGGACGAAGAGATAGAAGGAAGCAAAGAGAAAAAATAACAGACAGCTTAAGAGAATGGCTTGGCAGAAGGTCAACAACAGAAATGATAAATAGCTGCCGAGATCGAAAATTTTGGAGAGACATGATCACCTACGCCAGTAGGCACGGTACTTGATGATGATGATGATCTTTCGTTCGCCTGGCGTGAGTGCATGGCATCCTGATTGTTGTGGTGGGTCTTTTGGCTGGTTGTCTCCATCTTCATCACTCAAACCTGCTAGAGCAGACTGTGGTCTTGCCTGGGTGTAGGAAGACTTGACCAGTCTTGGTTTTCAGTCCCTGGTGACTGTTAACCCCCATCACCACGACAAGGTGTTGACCTTGATGAGGGCTATTAATGATATAACGGAGCTTTGGTGGTTGGGTGGTTATTGTGCTCGCTTGCACGTCAGAAGGATCCGGTTTCGATCCCCAGAAAGCGGCGGATTTTTTTCAGAGCGATTAGGCTCTGGGGTTCACCCAGCCTCCACAAATGGGTACCAGTAAAGGCGGCCTGGCGTGATATCGACCACATCACCAAAATGTGTATCGTGGTCATGGAAAGGTATAGTCAATAAAAATAATATTCCCCATACGCATAGCTTGGGTGAAAGGAACCTTTACTTTAAAATAATATTTTTGTTAGTGATTGAGCTATTGAGTTATTGAGTTACTGAGTTATTGAGTTATTAAATTATTTGCTGATCATCATCACTGCACTCCGAACGTGTCCATAAGTGCTCAGATCTCCTCCTCAGCAAGTCCCACAGTGTCCAGCGACTGACGACTCCTGACTTCTTGTCGTCATTGTTGATTTTGTCGCGCTGAAACTCGATGGCTCTGGATAGTCTAGACACACGTGCGCTCACTCAGTCGCACCGCCCAGAACCCGTTTCCAAGATTATAGATTGGCCAACTTCCAGTCAACCAGCTCCTCAGCACGTGGATACACCGTGAGCCTTTATTGATATGCATGCTTACATCTTACTTGCTTGCGTTACCCAATGACTAAAGGAACACACACCTTCCTCATCCGACCTTAAAAGAACATTAGGTGAGCGCATAAATGTTGTGTTTATAAAAAGAAAAAAATGACAGAGCCCCCGTCACGTTAAGTGGCGTATAGGGAATATGGTGTTATGACCATCAATTTTACAGACCTTCAGCACGTGATTTTTGGGGTAATGTGGTCGGTATTACGCTCGTGCCGCTTTACTTTCTCAGGAAAATCCGGTACCCATTTAAGGCTCGGTGAACCCGGAAGCCGTCGATTGGGATCGAACCCTACTTCTTGTCCTTTGTAGTCCAGTTCACTAACCAGTTAGCTATTGCTGATCCCAAGTTGTGTTGTAGTTTGCAGTAACATTTAGATATTTGTCCACACCCACTTCCCTGGAAGAGAAACTATATGGGGCAATCGAATCACTTAAAAAGACAGCTGACTTCATGAGAGAGTCTGGAATCCTACTCTGAGTCTTGATCGCAGATATAGATATATGCGCCTTTTGGCCAGCACATTCCATTTCAGCATGTTTTTTTTTTAGTAGCGAGTCACCTTCCCTCTTCGATCTATACTCCCTTGGCCAGACCAGACAAGTTAATCTGTTTTTAGAGGCACCGCGAAGAGGTGGAGTAGGATCTGGACTGTTGTAGTTCACCGATCCAGGCGCCATCCATCGCTGACAGCTATCAGCTCTGGTGCTGTGAAGTGCCTTCTTTGCATTTTAATTATTGTTATAACATCACAACAGTATATCAATGAGGGAGGAGCTTGTCTGACACAATACACAAATATGACATATTTGTAAGAAGAATGCACCCTGAGCATCAGCATAAAAGAAAACATGTGGTCATCGATAAGCTAAAAAAAAAATTAGAGATCCAAATCAAAGATTTTCCTGGAAATTGTTGCTTCGTTGAATAAGAATTAGGTCATGGACGCTATAAGGATTATGGGGAAAATATGAAGCATGAAGAACATTGACTGTGTCTGTGGCTGCTAGAAGAGCAAGAACGTATATCTCCCCCTTAACTCGAAGAGGTAAAAAAATGTGTGATGAAGAAAAAGTAGAAGAAAAACAAGAAAAAAGAACAACAGTGAATGTGTCAATATCTGAGGTTGTCAGAGGAGAAGGAACCAGAACTTTATATCTCCCTGAACACCCGAGGCGGTAACAGAAAATAGAAGAAGTAGCAGAAGACGAAGAAAAACAAGAAGAAAACAGTTGGCCTAACGTAGGACTCTGTGCCCTAAAACAATCCAGAAAGAAACTGATTCTGGGTCAAACATGAAAATCAGGAATTGGAGCAACATAGGAGGAATGCAATTTTAGCTGGGCAGGAAAAGTGCGTTTTAAGCATGGGAGGAAACGTAATATAAGAAGAACAGGAAAAGTGCAATCTTAGGTAAAACAAAAATGGTGAAATCTTAGCAGAACAAAAAAGGGTGTAATCTTTTCAGAACAAAAAAAAGTGAAATCTTAGCAAATCAAGAAAGATGAAATTTCAGTAGCAGAAGAAAAGTGAAATTTTAGCAGAGATAAAAATGTCCAGGCTTTGCATGACAAAAAAAAACCATAATTGTTGGAGATTTAAAAGCACAATCATCTTTTTTTCTTCTTCTTCTTCTATCCTTCCTCTATTGCCGTTGGCGTCGAGGGGAGATACAATCTGCGATTCTTTGCTCTTCTGTTGGCCTCTTCTGGTGTTATCCCTCCTAGTGACTCTATTATTCCCTTTATCCATCTCTTTCTCGGTCTTCCTCTTAATCTGGCGTTTTCGTAGCGTTTGTTTATGGCTCTTTGAGTCATTGTTAGTTCTTTTTGTCTTGTTATGTGGCCGAACAAATTTATCTGTTGTTTCTTTATGTATTCGATGGCTGGTTCAATTTCGAGTTTCTTCCTCAGGTCGGTGTTTCTTACTCTGTCCCTTAAGCTGTATCCTGTCAGTCTTCTGACACATTTCATTTCGGTGGTCGTTATCTTTCTTATTGTTCTAGAGTCCAGCGTCCAATTCTGGCACTGATAGCAGAGAGTTGGTAGAAAAATTGATTTGTATATTGCCCTTTTTGCTTCCGTAGTTATTGCTTTGTTTTTCAATAGTGTTGATACTTGGCCTATAACTTGGCATGCTTTGTTACATCGTAAACATAATGCACTCATTACAGAATATCAATATTTTAATATCTTTTGAAAATTAAAAACACAATCTTAGTAAAGCAGGAAATGTGCAATCTTAGCAGAACAGGAAAATTGCAATCTTAGCATAGCAAGAAAAAAATGAAAACTTTTTTTTTTTATATAAAAGAAATGAGCCTAAGGAGATTTATTAAACGTGCGATGGAAACGATTTAGGAAAATACGTCAATGGAAATCTGAACAAAAGGGAATCGCACCGCTAAAAATAGACATCTGCTCATTTTTTTTAATTTTGTGACGAATTCAGAAAATAAAATACGTCGGCTTAAAATAACTCAAACCAGATTGTTCAAAACATAAAGAGAATTTAACAGCATGAATTATTGTGTCAGATTTGTATTTTATAATTACAATCAGCATGAGATGAATGCTTATTTATTTCGCAGACGTTTTTAGAGATGACAGAAATAGTTTGCGTCTCCAGACGAGTATTTTCCACAAATGACTGAGAGTTTAAGTACATCTGGTTCCGGGTTTATCGATGAGATGATCCTAATAAATGAGCTCTCAATATGTTATCGAATATTATTCAGACGATCGTGGCGAGATGTTTGAGAAAGGCACTTGGAGTGACCAGAAAAGAGACAAGGAAGGAAGGGACGAGTGGAAGGAAGGAAGGGAGGGAGGGAGGGAGGGAAGGAAGGGAGGAAGGAAGGAAGGAGGGAGTGAGGGAGGGATGGAGGGAAGGGAGGGAGGGAGGAAGGAGGGAGGGAGGGAGGGAAGGAGGGAGGGAGGGAGGGAGGAAGGAAGGAAGGAAGGAAGGAAGGAAGGAAGGAAGGAAGGAAGGAAGGAAGGAAGGAAGGAAGGAAGGAAGGAAGGAAGGAAGGAAGGAAGGAAGGAAGGAAGGAAGGGAGGGAGGAAGGAAGGAAGGGAGGGAGGGAGGAAGGAAGGAAGGAAGGAAGGAGGAAGGAAGGGAGGGAGGGAAGGAGGGAGGGAGGGGGAAATCCTACGTCTTTTGTGATACGTACATCCCATTCCTCGCATTTGATAATAAATAATAAATATATACATGTTAAGAAACACTTTCTATTATTGAACCCATTCATTTCTGAGGTCTTTCAATGGAACTTAACTGAGTAGCTGGGAATAAAGATCACATTCCAGTGCTGAAACTAAATAGTGTAAAGGTTCGGGTGTTATTTTCACCCCTGATAACTTATTTGACGTTAATGACAATTTTTACTCATGGTTATCTGATCCGATGTACATCGGTACAGCCCATTAAATCATCAACTTTCTATCCATTTATGACTAAGCAATAAAAAGTAGCAAAGAGGGAAAAGGCAGTCCAAGAAGACGGTGAATTAAAATTAGCGTGTATTTAGAAAAATAGGTTGAAAGAAAATAACACATTTCTGTTACTTATGACAATGAAGATTTATCGACAATCAGTGCGGTTTACACAAAAGTCCTTTTCTGGGAAATCCGTTGAGGAAAAGACAAAGCGGAAGACAAATTAATTTGATGGGGAAAAAATTGGAAGCAAAGATAAAAAAAGATGTTGATGACATGGAATTATATTAAGAAAGCGGCACAAAACAAAACATTTTGAAAATGTTTGTTAAAGGCAAATGTTCCGCATGAAGTTAAAGTGGAGACGAAAAAGGAGAAGACAGCGGAGAAGGAGAAGAAGAATACGGTTAAGAGCAGAATAAAAAATATATCCGGTTTCAGAGCAAAAATAAAAAGACCATAAATCAAAAGAATTAATAGTTTCCTGCTAACGTCCTGATACAAGTCAGTGCAGCATCAATCCGCCCTTTCAGGAGCACACATGGCGGTCGGATATACCATTATTCTTTCGCAACGCCACTGCTAAAGAACAAAAGAACACATATGAAAAACCTATCCTGCCAAAGAAATTGCTCCGGGGAAAGACTCCACACAAGTTTACCAAAAGCTGTGTTTAATTCATGTTAACGACGGCAACTCAGTTAGCGCCTATGTGGTTCTTGAAGATCGAAGAGAGGGAAGGGCAGAAACAAAAATAAGAGACAAAATATTAAATTAACTTTCTCTTCGTTTATTTTAACCTCAAAAGTTCATATTTGTTTCTTGTATGTTCCTTTCGTAAAATGATGTTTTTAGTATAAACCCAGTATGGTTCTGTACCACTCAAACATTATGTTTGTTTTTTTAAAGAATTATAATTCCTGGCATTGATGTATATGGTACAGATTATTTAGCTTAGGTTAATTTACTTTACGTTTAGTGTAGTTTAGTTTGATAGAGCTAGGTACAGTGTGATGCAGGTTAATTTCATCAATATCGCAACTTTAGTGTGGGTTAATTTGATCAATATCGCAACTTTAGTGTGAGTTATTTTGGTCAATATTGTAACTTTAGTGTGAGTTTTATTTTGATCAATATTGCGACTTTAGTGTGAGTTTTTTTTATTAATATTGCGACTTTAGTGTGAGTTATTTTGATTAATATTGCAACTTTAGTGTGAGTTATTTTGTTCAATATTGTAACTTTAGTGTGAGTTTTATTTTGATCAATATTGCGATTTTAGTGTGAGTTATTTTGATTAATATTGCGACTTTAGTGTGAGTTATTTTGATTAATATTGCAACTTTAGTGTGAGTTATTTTGTTCAATATTGTAACTTTAGTGTGAGTTTTATTTTGATCAATATTGCGACTTTAGTGTGAGTTATTTTGTTCAATATTGTAACTTTAGTGTGAGTTATTTTGTTCAATATTGTAACTTTAGTGTGAGTTTTATTTTGATTAATATTACAACTTTAGTGTGAGTTATTTTGATCAATATTGCAACTTTAGTGTGAGTTATTTTGATCAATATTGTAACTTTAGTGTGAGTTATTTTGTTCAATATTGCATCTTAGTATGAATTATTTTGATCAATATTGTAACTTTAGTGTGAGTTATTTTAATCAATATTGCAACTTTAGTGAGTTAATTTGATCAATATTGTAACTTTAGTGTGAGTTATTTTGATCAATATTGTAACTTTAGTGTGAGTTATTTTGATCAATATCGTAACTTTAGTGTGAGTTATTTTGATCAATATTTGCAACTTTAGTGAGAGTTATTTTAATCAATATTGCAACTTCAGTATGGGTTAATTTGATCAATATTGCATCTTAGTGTGAATTATTTTGATCAATATTGTAACTTTAAAGTGAACTAATTTGATCAATATTGCAACTTTAATGTGCGTTAATTTGATCAATATTGTAACTTTAATGTGAGCTAATTTGATCACTTTGGAACTAGAAAATATGTTGATAGTGACAGGGAGTGAAAATTGATTGAACATGCCAGGGGACAGGGTGATTCAGCAGTAAGACGTCGGGCACTAAAAATGGTAGGTCCCGGGTTCGATTCTCACTACAGGTGGCTGAATTATTTTTTTCCGGATAAGAATTCGTAGTTTTTTCGCGGCTTTATTCTCCCCTAATCTCTGGGTAGTGAGATCCGATGTCTGACCATCTCTGGATAGTTGGAACCGATGTCTAGCCCTCTCTGGATAGTAAGATCTGATGTCCAGCCCTCTCTGAGTAGTAAGATCCGATGTCTGACCCTCTCTGGGTAGTAAGATTCGATGTCTGACCCTCTCTGGGTAGTAAGATCCGATGTCCAGTCTCCGTGGGTAGTGAAATCCGATGTCCAGCCGTCTTTGGGTAGTAAGTTCCGATGTCCAGCCTCTGTGGGTAGTGAGATCCGGTGTCTAGCCGTCTCTGGGTAGTAAGATCCGATGTCCAGCCGTCTCTGGGTTCTGAAATCCGATGTATAGCTCTCTCTGGTAGTGCGATCCGATGTTTAGCTCTCTCTGAGTAGTAAGATTCTATGTCTAACCCTCTTTGGGTAATAAGATCCGATATCTAGCCCTCTCTGGGTAGTGAGATTCGATGTTTAGCTCTCTGTGGGTAGTGAAATCCGATGCTTAGCTTTCTCTGGTAGTAAGATTCGATGTTTAGCTTTCTCTGTGTAGTAAGATTCGATGTTTAGCTTTCTCTGTGTAGTAAGATTCGATGTTTAGCTTTCTCTGGTAGTGAGATTCGATGTTTAGCCTTCTAGAATAACGGCGAAATATATGAAGTCCCTTGTGCACTTGCACATATTAAAGCAAACTTTGCGGTTTAAAGTAAAAAAAAAAAGTAAAGTACCCCCGTCACGCCAATTGGCGTATAGGGAATATGGTGTTAGTGACCATATATTTTACAGACCTTCGGCACATGATTTTTGGGGTAATGTGGTCGGTATTACGCCCGTGCCGCTTCACTTTCCCTGAAAAGGTACCCATTAAAGGCTGGGTGAACCCGGAAGCAGTTGGTTGGGATTGAACCCTACCTCTTGTCCTTTGTAGTACAGTTGACTAACCACTGAGTTATCGCGGCTCCCTAAGTAAAAAAAAGAGTAGGCCAAAATGGTCTCTGTCCGGTTAAAATATGTTAAGGAAATCTACCTCAGCCGAAGACGGATATAAACAGAGAACAACTGTGGGAGATACTAACAACATACGGAGTAAGCCAACATCTAATCAACCTTATTAAAAGTCTCTACGTCAACAGCAGCTGCAGGGTCAGAACAGCAGCAGGCTACACAGACCACTTCGAAGTTAGATAAGGTGTAAGACAAGGGTGCGTACTGTCCCCCCTACTGTTTATTACATGCATGGACCATATATGCAAGCTAGCCAACCCATCAGAGACAGAGGAGATCAACGAGCTTCTATTTGCAGACGATCAGGCACTAATACATGAAACAATAGAAGACTACAAGAACAACTCAACATCTCAGGCACAAAAAAAACAACATGAAAATCAACATCAACAAAACAAAAGTCATGAATGTCGCCAAAAATAAACAGAACATCAACATAACTATAGAAGGCAGACAACTAAAACAAGTAGAGGAATTCAAATACCTAGGAAGCCTAATGGCAAACGATAATTCCCAAACAGCAGAGATAGAATCAAGATGCAACAAAGCTTGTCAAATCATCGGACAGTTATCACCACTATTGTCCAACAAGGAAATAACTCGGGAGGCAAAACGAGCACTATACAATACAATCTTCATCCCAACGTTGTGCTACCAATGCCAGACCTGGACCCTAGATGCAAGAACAATAAGAAAAATAACCTCTACAGAGATGAAATGTGTTAGACGAATGACAGGAAACAGTCTGAGAGATAAGATCAGAAATGAAGAACTGAGAAAAAAGCTAGGAATAGCCCCCGCCATAGAATATATAAAGAAACAACAGATAAAATGGTTTGGCCACGTGACAAGGCAGAAAGAACAAAACACCACACAACGAGCCTTCAACAAACGTTGTGAGAACACCAGACCCAAGGGTCGACCACGAAAAAGATGGGTCGATGGAGTATTAGAAGCACTAGGAAACATAACAGCAGCAGAGGCGAACAGAAGAGCAAAAGACCGCAAATTATATCTCCCCTCGACGCTGAAAGGCAGATGAGGAAGAAAAGCAGAAGAAGAAGATTTTCAACCAGCTCAATACAACAGCCTTATTACAACAAGCTCGTTAAAACAGCCTTATTACAACAAGCTCGTTAAAACATCCTTATTACAACAAGCTCTTTAAAACAGCCTTATTACAACAAGCTCTTTAAAACAGCCTTATAACAACAGCTTGTTAAAACAGCCTTATTAAAACAAGCTTGTTAAAACAGCCTTATTAGAGCAGACTAGTTCCAACAGTCTTATTACAACAGGCTCGTTACAACACCCTTATTACAGCAGGCTCGTTACAACACCCTTATTACAGCAGGCTCGTTACAACAGCATTATTACAACAGGTTCGTTACAACACCCTTATTACAGCAGGCTCGTTACAACACCCTTATTACAGCAGGCTCGTTACAACAGCATTATTACAACAGGTTCGTTACAACACCCTTATTACAGCAGGCTCGTTACAACAGCATTATTACAACAGGTTCGTTGCAACACCCTTATTACAAGAGGCTCGTTACAACACCCTTATTACAACAGGCTCGTTACAACACCTTTATTACAGCTGGCTCATTACAACAGCCTTATTACAACAGGCTCGTTACAACACCCTTATTACAGCTGGCTCATTTCAACAGCCTTATTACAACAGGCTCGTTACAACAGCCTTATTATAGCAGGCTCATTACAACAGCCTTATTACAACAGGCTCGTTATAACACCCTTATTACAACAGGCTCGTTACAACAGCCTTATTACAACAGGCTCGTTACAACAGTCTTATTACAACACCTACAACAAGCTCGTTATCACAGCCTTATTACAGCAGGCTCGTTACAACACCCTAATTACAACAGGCTCGTTACAACAGCCTTATTACAACAGGCTCGTTAAAACAGCCTTATTACAGCAGGCTCGTTACACCACCCTTATTACAGCAGGCTCGTTACAACACCCTTATTGCAACAGGCTCGTTACAACACCCTTATTACAACAGGCTCGTTACAACACCCTTATTACAACAGGCTCGTTACAACACCCTTATTGCAACAGGCTCGTTACAACACCCTTATTACAACAGGCTCGTTACAACACCCTTATTACAACAGGCTCGTTACAACACCCTTATTACAACAGACTTATTACAATAGCCTTATTACATCACTTTTAAATCCTCTTCCTTTTTGAAGATTGGGTCAAGATACCTATCATCAGCACCTGAACTGAAACCGGTCGGCAACTCATAGCTGACTTCTTGCGTCAGGATCATCATCGGTAAATGGTGATCCACATCCTGCCGTGTCTCCCAGCGGTGATCCTAGTAACACAGGAACCAGTCTAGACAAGCGGCTCAAGCTCGAAGAAGGATGGCAAGCTAACGCTCAATAACGTCTTGAAAAGATATTGATATGTTGGGTCGAATGGAGCAAAGAGGATTAGTTTATAGTCGAATGAAGACGCAGAGATAGAAACCCCCTTTTATGAAGATGAAGAGTCGTCACGATGGAGTAGTGTCGTCACGATGATGTAGAATTGTAATATATATATATATATATATATCGGAATTGGAGTCAACAACGATGGCCTAACATCATGAAGTGCTACGACGATCATCATTTTCAAGAGGACGTGAATTACCGGTATATGGGGATAGGCGGCGGGAACAATTGAAGGCTATGTATGAATGAGTTTCCTCATATTCCAAGTCGCATGGCTGTGTTAGTCACCTATAGTGACTCGGGCAGATGGTGCTCGTAAACCTGGGAGGGCCGACCATCTAAGGGCAGGATTCCCCTACAGAAAAGACCATCTGCTGCATTGCAGGAAGATTGGGGACAATCAAAGGTCAAGGAAAACAAACCTGAACAAAATGTTGGCTGAAATCGGATGCACAGGGCCACTGGCGCAGAACACAGTGCAACGTTTTAACAGGTATACAAGCAGAGTGTATCTAACAGGTTTAAACAGACAGCTGTCTTCGTGTGAGAGTCTGGAGTCCTACTCTGATTGAGTCCTGATCGCAGAGAGAGAGAGAGAGAGAGTAATAATGATGTAGTGTCGTCATGATAATGTAGAGTTGTAATACTGATGTAGTGTCGTCACGATGATGTAGAGTTGTAATGATGATGTAGTGTCGTCATGATGATGTAGAGTTGTAATGATGATGTAGTGTCGTCACGATGATGTAGAGTGGCCATGATGACATAGAGTCGCCACGATGACACAAAGTCGGCACAATAATGTAGAACTGCCACGATAATATAGAGTCGTCACGATGACATGACATAGAGTCGCCACAATAATGTAGAACTGCCACGATAATGTAGAGTCGCCACGATAATGTAGAGTCGCCACGATAATGTAGAACTGCCACGATAATGTAGAGTCGCCACAATAATGTAGAACTGCCACGATAATGTAGAGTCGCCACGATAATGTAGAACTGCCACGATAATGTAGAGTCGCCACGATAATGTAGAACTGCCACGATAATGTAGAGTCGCCACGATAGTGTAGAGTCGCCACGATAATGTAGAGCCGCCACGATAATGTAGAGCCGCCACGATAATGTAGAACTGCCACGATAATGTAGAGCGCCACGATAGTGTAGAGTCGCCACGATAATGTAGAACTGCCACGATAATGTAGAGTCGCCACGATAGTGTAGAGTCGCCACGATAGTGTAGAGTCGCCACGATAATGTAGAGTCGCCACGATGATGTGGAGCCGCCACGATGATGTGGAGCCGCCACGATGATGTGGAGCCGCCACGATGATGTAGAGTCGCCACGATAATGTAGAGTCGCAAGTAGTGGAGAACGACAACCCAGGACCCTTGAAAATGTGCAGCTTATTTTTATGTTTTACCATTTTTCGTCTTTACACACATCTGAAAACAGGTTGTTGTCGATCTTCGGCAAAAACTGCCAATCCCACTCTTTACCGAGCAGCCTCTTCCAGTGTTTTTCCGTGCCAAGACTTCAATGAAAGTTCCCACGCAGAATAAATCAGACATATTTTGCCTTTAAATTTCACCTCCGCTCTCTGAATGAATACCTTCATTTTATAACACTTCCCGCCCTTTCGAAAATAGGACTACCTTTGACATATTATAAACGTCAAATTTCGTATTAGTGTTAATTATAATCTAATATTAATTTTTTGCTTAAATTCTGTACCTTCCTCTCTCTTTCCCTCCCTCTTTCTTTTCTCTCTCTCTCTCTCTCTCTCTCTCTCTCTCTCTCTAATGTGTATCTAATTTGCTTGTAGGCGTATTATTTGTCTCGTAAATCGTATTACTATTTTTTGTAAATCCTACTTCAAACGTGATGAAATGACCAAAAAATATGTATCTTAAACAAACCTCTGGTTATAAACGAAAGTCAAATGGCTTTGCACTTTTGGGCAAACATAAAGAATAAACATACACGGATATTGAATTAGTGTTCCGAAAAAGAACACGCACTAAACAACAGGGGGAAAGCACATCAAATCACAGGGGAAAATATAACCCAAACAGGTAAAAACACAAAACACACCCACACAGAAACGACAGGCAGAGAAATGCATACTAAGCAACGGAGAAAAATACACAAGACTATGATTCTTAAGCTTTGGGATTTTCCAAAAAATATTTTGTTTACTACTATTCTCAGCCATTTAAAAAAGTTGAGTTGAATGGGACATGACAGAGAACTGAAGTCTTGTATTTATTTGAGTCATATGTGAAATCATCATCGTCATGTGCCATACAGGTTGGCGTAGGTGATCATGCTCATCCACAATTTTCTGTCCACATTGCATCGTATCAATTCAAGTTGACTGTTTACGGTACCACGACATCAAACTATCTAGTATCTTCTCTCTTTGTTGTCCGCGATCTCTATTTCCCTGTATTTTGCCTGTTGTAAACAAGAATTCTAACTTTCCACTTCTCATGATGTGCCCGAAAAATGCTGATTGTTTCTTTCTGATATTTCTTAGGAGCTGCCTTTTTGAGTTGGCCTCTTTGAGAATTTCCTCCTTGGTCTTTTTACTTGTCCTAGCAACTTTCAACTTTCTTGTGAGAAATCCCATCTCCATCGTCTTTTCATCCATGATTCACTTCCATATATTCATAACTGGCTTTGTATAGCGCCGATAAATTCTTGTTCGCATTTCTCTTGACATAGACTTGTTGCACAATATTTGTTTCATTTTCTGAGCTGTTACTTTGGCCTGTGCTATTGTTTGTGAAATATAATTATCTGGTGCATCTCTTTTTGTGTTTTTGCTTTTCCAGAGAGCGAACCAACTAACCAACATCGAATATTCAGAGAAAGCAACGTAGGCTACGACACCCCTAATATTTTATGTGAATACATAACTCGATCACATTATAGCACAATTATTATCCAATATCAATGTACAGCCAGCCACAGTATCCCATAGTATTGCGTGATATATGATCCTTTTCGTCTTGTCAGACAGTCTAGTGGAGGCTATCATGTATTTTTTTCTTGAGGCTTTGTTTTTGTCGAGTAGCTTCTCTCGAGGCTAATTCTACTAAAGCTTGACAAACGCACACGGTCACAGAATGAACAAGTCAAGTCCACTGATCCACAGGACCTTCCATCCCACTTCATAAGTCTCCTCTCTTTCAAGCTCTGCCCCAGCACAGTCTCAAAAGATGCCATCATCATCATTGAGTTCCGTCTCCGCATCGAAGGTTGGCTACCATAGAGCGCCATTCCGCACTGTCTCTTGCTTTGATGGTACAGATTGTCATAGGTTGACTTGTCCATCTTTTGATGTTACTCGTCCATGTTAGTCTTGGTCTGCCTCTGCCTCTTTTACCTTGTATTTTCCCTTCCAATATTACTTTCATTAGGCTGTTGTGTCTTTTAACATGCCCCAAAAATTTCATTTGTCTTGTTCTAATTGTGTTTAGTAGTTCTCTTTTAATTTTTAGTTATTTTAAAACTTCATCGTTTGCAAAAGATGCCATACCATTCCTTATACATTCTCTCCATGATGTGCGATCACTTGCCAGATGTTCCCAGTCATTCTCACAGACGGAGAAACCACCCAGAGATGACCCACAGATATCTCTATAACATTGCGTGATATAGCTCAAGTAACTTGTGCCGTTACTAATAATTAGACCAGAATGTCTATGCAGATCAAACCTACAGCAGCAACACATCTATCGGTCTTGCAATGCGTTGAGAACTATGTAGACCATTTCATCAATCACCTCCCAACGATGGTCGCCGTGGCTAAAGTGGCTCAACTAATAAGATGGTTTTCTCATCTATTTATCATAACGCGTTAGAAACATTGATCGACAGAAAGCCAGTTTTACTAATACCTCACTGTGCTGCGTCCTTACATAGACAAGCTTGAACAAAACTATGGCAGGTGTTAATTGTCAGCAAATCGATGTTTTTTTTTCATAAATTGCAACGTAAATAATTAAGATATCTTGATATATTTACGATAATGTAGGACAATAATTGAAGAAACTATTTTACATTGTGTAAATTGTAGAAATGTTCATGTCGTAAATTGGCAAGTTAAAGATCAACCTAAAAATTCAGTCTCGTGTCCTGGCCTTCTCAAGTTTCGAACACACCTTCAGACGCTGGTTCTGCCGTGTGCTTTTCCAAGTAAGATGCTGTCGAGCGGAAGACAGCTCATATGGTTAAAATTAAGAACTTTACCATTATTGATAATTCGCTTTCTTTATCCTTCTGATATCCCTAGACTTTGCACAAGACTCGCAGTATGTCTCGCTACGAGCTTCAATTCTGGGCAAGCTCTCAGCCTTATCAAGGTAGTCGATTGCCCAGTGTTCACTTTACAGTGTTGTCATTAGTTTACAGTCTTTATTAATTTTCGTTGTTTCATTCAGGTCAATATTTGAATCAATAATACATAATGTTTCTCAATGGTGGCTTGTTAGGTGATGTTTCATTATGGTGGTTTGTTAGATGATGTTTTGTTATGGTGGCTTGTTAGTTGATGTTTTGTTATGGTGGCTTGTTAGATGATGTTTAGTTATGGTGGCTTGTTAGGTGATGTTTAGTTATGGTGGCTTGTTAGTTGATGTTTTGTTATGGTGGCTTGTTAGATGATGTGTTGTTATGGTGGCTTGTTAGATGATGTTTTGTTATGGTGGCTTGTTAGTTGATGTTTAGTTATGGTGGCTTTTTAGGTGATGTTTTGTTATGGTGGCTTGTTAGATGATGTTTAGTTATCTTGGCTTGTTAGTTGATGTTTTGTTATGGTGGCTTGTTAGTTGATGTTTTGTTATGGTGGCTTGTTAGATGATGTTTCATTATGGTGGCTTGTTAGATGATGTTTGTTATGGTGGCTTGTTAGATGATGTTTAGTTATGATGGCTTGTTAGTTGATGTTTCATTATGGTGGCTTGTTAGATTATATTTGTTATGGTGGCTTGTTAGGTGATGTTTCATTATGGTGGTTTGTTAGATGACGTTTTGTTATGGTGGCTTTTTAGATGATGTTTTGTTATGGTGGCTTGTTAGATGATGTTTTGTTATGGAGGCTTGTTAAATGATGTTTTGTTATGGAGGCTTGTTAGATGATGTTTCATTATGGTGGTTTGTTAGATGATGTTTTGTTATGGTGGCTTGTTAGACGATGTTTTGTTATGGTGGCTTATTAGATGTTTCACGGTGACAGCTTGTTAGATGATATTTTACTATGATGGCTTCTTATGTAATGTTTCTCGATCATTGCTTAATATATATTTTTTTAATATGATGGTCTATTAAAGGATGTTTTCAAAGTATGGCTTGTTATATAATGTTTCTCGGTGATAGCTTATTAGATAATGGTTCTCGATGACGGCATCTTATGTGATGTTTCAAAATAATGGCTTACTATATCATGTTTCACCGTGATGGCTTCCTATATCATGTTTCACCATGATGGCTTTCTATATCATGTTTTACCATGATGGCTTGCTATATCATGTTTTACAATAATGGCTTGCTATATCATGTTTTACCATGATGGCTTGCTATATCATGTTTTACAATAATGGCTTGCTATATCATGTTTTACAATGATGGCTTGCTATATCATGTTTTACAATAATGGCTTGCTATATCATGTTTTACCATGATGGCTTGCTATATCATGTTTTACAATGATGGATTGCTATATCATGTTTTACCATGATGGCTTGCTATATCATGTTTTACAATAATGGCTTGCTATATCATGTTTTACCATGATGGCTTGCTATATCATGTTTTACAATAATGGCTTGCTATATCATGTTTTACCATGATGGCTTGCTATATCATGTTTTACAATGATGGCTTGCTATATCATGTTTTACCATGATGACTTGCTATATCATGTTTTACAATAATGGCTTGCTATATCATGTTTCACAATGATGGCTTCCTATATCATGTTTTACAACAATGGCTTGCTATATCATGTTTTACCATGATGGTTTGCTATATCATGTTTTACAAAAATGGCTTGCTATATCATGTTTTACCATGATGGCTTGCTATATCATGTTTTACAATGATGGCTTGCTATATCATGTTTTACCATGATGGCTTGCTATATCATGTTTCACAATGATGGCTTCCTATATCATGTTTCACAATGATGGCTTGGTATATCATGTTTTACCATGATGGCTTGCTATATCATGTTTTACCATGATGGCTTGCTATATCATGTTTTACCATGATGGCTTGCTATATCATGTTTTACCATGATGGCTTACTATATCATGTTTTACCATGATGGCTTGCTATATCATGTTTTACAATAATGGCTTGCTATATCATGTTTTACCATGATGGCTTACTATATCATGTTTTACCATGATGGCTTGCTATATCATGTTTTACAATAATGGCTTGCTATATCATGTTTTACCATGATGGCTTACTATATCATGTTTTACCATGATGGCTTGCTATATCATGTTTTACCATGATGGCTTGCTATATCATGTTTTACCATGATGGCTTGCTATGTCATGTTTTAGAATGATGGCTTGCTATATCATGTTTTAGAATGATAGCTTGCTATATCATGTTTCACCATGATGGCTTGCTATATCATGTTTTACAATAATGGCTTGCTATATCATGTTTTATGAAAAAAAAAATTTTAATGGTATGTAAGAAGCTTTAGGTGATAAGTGGACGACACAGACTAAACAACGTTTCGGCCCAATAGGCCTTCATCAGGAACAAACAAAAAAACACACGCACAAAACTAATAACGAAACAACCAAAACAAAAACAATCGAAATGTGTTAAAGAAAACAAAATTAACTATCCTGTCAAAACCAAAAGGAAATAGCAACCAAGTGCGGCTGTCGTGAACGTAGAGAAACGTGCAAAAATGTGCGCAAATGCACACAGAACCAGAGGAGTTCACACAGGGGTCAGTGTGCAAACACAAAGGAGAAAGAATCGAATAGTAGACTAACAGGTGTTCAAAAGGCGGTAAGAGTGAGATGTCTGAGAGTGGGGTACAATAAAAACAAATGAGGTGTAAGGAGCACAGAAAAAAAAGGTATAGAGAAGAAAACCGAAGTGTCTCATAAGGGACTAGAGGAGAAGAACTATAAATAGCATGGCATAGTAAGTAGAGCAAAGAACCCAAATATGTGCAGTAGAGAAGGCTATGCAAAAGGGAAGAAGCAACCAAAAGGAAACTATGCGTATGAGTGTGATACATTCATACCTCTCGGGGTCAGCGAACCATACTGGACTATGAGGCGATTTTCTAAAGTATAGCGGCTGCGGTCACCAGAGTGACAAAGGACAATACCAGTGACACGGATGTCGTCTTTGCCCTTGTGATCAGGGGAGTTGAAGTGGGAGGACACTGGAGTACCAGTATTTTGTTGGACATCACGTAGATGTTTACAAAATCTTTCCGCTAATCTTCTCGCAGACTCACCAATATAGGTCATGTGGCATCGTTGGCATAAATGATGTTGCGGGACACACATGTGAAGCTATGCTTGATCTCGAACCGTCCATTAGGGAACAAGACCGAGTCAGCAGGGAGCACATAGGCACAGGTCAATTAGTATATTAGATGAGAGATCACAACAGCTAGGACTAAAGATTAATAGAGATAAGACCAACATTATGAGAATTAACGCAGTTGGCAATAACCAATTAAAACTAGGAGAAATACCTCTACTAGACGTACATTCTTACATATATCTGGGCAGTAATATAGATAAAGAGGGAGGAACAGAAAATGATACCAAAATAAGGATATCAAAAGCAAGAGGAGCTTTCATTGCACCGGGAAACATATGGAAATCCAAACAAATTAGGTTAAATACAAAAATAAAAATGTTCAACTCAAATGTTAAGTCGGTCCTATTATAACGGCTGTGAAACATGGAGAATAACAAAATTGACAATCACGAAGATACAGACTTTCATTAATGGATGCTTACGCAGAATAAAGGGATGGAAATGGCAGGACAAAGTCACTAACGTGGAATTATGGAAATGTACCGGTCAAATACCAGTGGATAAAGAGATACAGCGTAGACGATGGCGATGGATAGGACACACACTACGGAAGCCAACTGAGAGTATTACAGGCCCTTTTTTGGAATCCCCAGGGGAAAAGACAAAGAGGAAGACCAAGGAATTCTTGGAGAAGACAGATCGAAGCAGAGATGAAGATGATGGGGAAGACATGGAATGATCTTAAAAGAATTACAAAAAACAGAACGACTTGGAAAGTGTTTGTTGAAGACCTATGCTCCACTGGGAGCTAAAAGGTAGAAGAAGAACAAGCATAAAAATGTTCAACTCCAATGTTAAGTCAGTCCTATTATGTGGTTGTGAAACATCGAGAACAACAAAAATGGCAATTGCTACGATACAGACATTCTTTAATGGATGCTTAAACAGAATAAAAAGTATGTAAATGACAGGGTATATTCACTAACGAAGGATTATGGGAAAGTACCAGTTAAATGGCAGTGTACAAAGAGATATAACCAAGATAGGACATATTCTGTTAAAGTCTACTTTAGTATTAGACGAGTATTACACGACAGACCCTTTTTTTTTGAAATCCCCAGAAAAAGAGACAAAGAGGAAGACCAAAATATTCTTGGAGAAGACAGGTGGAAGTAGAGATGAAGATGATGGGGAAGAAATGGAATGACATTGAAAGAATGGCAAGAAACAGAACGGATTGTATGTAAATTGTTGAAGACGTAAACTCCACAAGGAGTTGAAAGATAGAAGAAGAAGAAGAAGAAGAAGAGGAAGAAGAAGAAGACGTCTGTTATGTGATATTATTCCTTTTCTTAAACAGTTCTATTATACACTTTTGTGGTAATAATGTCATAAATAATAACACTTTTGTGGTAATAAAGTCATAAATAATAAAGTCAGTAATAAAGAAAAGACGATGGTCATATGTTGGACATGTGATGAGAAGAGATAATTTCCTATTCTTTTGTTTATTTCAGTTGTACATTTTCCATCACTGGTTATGGTATGTCCAAGGTAGTTGTAGTTCTGAACTCTCTCCAGGTCTATTCCTTCTATTGTATCTTTTATCTCAGTTTATTTCATGAGTTCTTTATTTTTACACAATTATGAAGCTAGGTCGTTACTTTTGTGTTTCATGTTAAGATGCTGGTCTTCAGATCATAGCATTTTTCGGTTAGATTCTTACCTAAAACGATGAGTTTTTTTTTTCTCTCCGGTGACTCCTGATTTTTTTAGTAGATGAAATCGACTGCCTGGTCCTATCGAGCACAGACTATAAAAATGAGAGCCCGTTTTGAAGTTGACTATGTAAATGAGCCCTCAACATTTTAACAGTTGAGTAGGACATATGCCGCTGACCAGTCAAAATTTTTTTAAATGTAATTTAAATTTCTAACATCTGTTTGATGATTATCTAGCTTTCAATAGAATATTAACCTTGGGGACTTCCGTTTCTAAGATTGTGGAACTGTTCACGTTCTCTCGATCGCTGCAGAAAGTGCATTCGGGGTCTGATTAATTTCGGTTCTCCGTGCACTTTTCTGCGTTAAAGTCAAAATGTGTTCTACTTAACACATCTGCGCCGATAAAGCGGAGTCGTACGCCGGCAAGATTTCTTTTTGACAAATCAAGTGTTGTGAATGCGACCTTCAACCGTCTAGACTTTATCTGCGCTTTACGTCACATTGGTGTTGTTCATGACCGTTGTTGGAATTGCTTGACGCAAGTTATTTACATGTTACTCATTAATGTGAACTACTTCGTCAAGTCAGCCGCAGTTTTATCTCTTTAGGACATTTGCACCATGTTTTGTTCGTCGTAGGCTGCATTCACTAGAGTAATCAGGAATCTAAAGGGCGCAGACATTGTTGTGTGTGCTACGTCATCGTAATGGCTCATCGTATATCCCTAGACCGGCCATACGCTAATCTTACGATCTGTTGTTTAATGTGCAACGAGGATAATCTGACGACTAACTGTGTGTTTATATGTTCGGAATTGGAGTCAAAAACGATGGCATAACATCATCACGTGCTATACATTTAAAAAAAATATGACGATCATCATTTTCAGGATGACGTTTACTTCCGCTATATGGTGGATAGGCGGCAGGAATCATTGAAGGCTATATATTAAAAGTGTTCCTTGTTGCAGTTTCCTCATATTCCAAGTCCGGCTTGTTCCAGGAGCTACTGAGTTAAGTGCTCTGTGCACACCGTGAGCTGTGTGTCTCATCCGTTTTGATCATGTTTCGATATTCCAATTGTTTACGATGAATGATGATATCGTATGACAGGGAACAGTTATCTGTGTTCACTTTCTGCACGGTTTCGCCTTATGTCTTTTGGCGTGTGCTGAGACTGCTACGATGGGGATTACAGTTACCTTTCTTTGTTTGGGAGATGAGATATTAATTTGGATGATTACGCTGGCACGGGCGGTTGAGCAATTATGGATTTTAATTCGTTTGCAGTGGTACAGGGGCTTTCCATAACGAGACCAATTAACCCTGGCGATCCTCTCAGGTGATACGTACGTCATTCGTGCACTGTGTTGGAATCAGACGTCTAATATCAGGAAATAGATGGAGATGTTCACATATATCAGAATCAGGTGTAGAGTATCAGGAAATAGATGGAGATGTTCACAAATATCAGAATCAGTTGTAGAGTATCAGGAAATAGATGGAGATGTTCACACATATCATAATCAGTTGTAGAGTATCGGGAAATAGATGAAGATGTTCACAAATATCAGAATCAGATGTAGAGTAACGGGAAATAGATGGAGATGTTTACAAATATCAGAATCAGATGTCGAGTATCAGGAAATAGATGGAGATGTTCAAAAATATCAGAATCAGATGTAGAGTATCAGGAAATAGATGATGTTCAAAAATATCAGAATCAGATGTATAGTATCAGGAAATAGATGGAGATGTTAACAAATATCATAATCAGTTGTAGAGTATCCAGAAATAGATGGAGTTGTTCATATTGAGTATCAGGAAATAGATGAAAATGTTCACAAATATTAGAATCAGATGTAGAGTATCAGGAAATAGATGGAGATGTTCACAAATATCAGAATCAGATGTCGAGTATCAGGAAATAGATGGAGATGTTCACAAACATCAGAATCAGATGTCGAGTATCAGGAAATAGATGGAGATGTTCACAAATATCAGAATCAGATGTCGAGTATCAGGAAATAGATGGAGATGTTCACAAATATTGATCTTGATGATAATGATCCTAAAGCAAAGAGGAAGACTGAATTCACAGCGCACCGGGCAGATTCATAGATTCTTAATTAAGTCGCTTTTGGCAAGTGCCGATATCTGCGCTTACTTCTAGTCCAAATGGCTTACTGGCTGTGCAAAACATAGCTCACCACTCACTATTATCATGTGCTATTTAGATTGACGTAGGCGAAAATGTCCTTCCACAATTCTGTGTCCTCAATGCATAGTATTAATTTTGCTGTTGACTGTTTACAGTGCTCCGACACCAAACTATCTAGTATCGTCTCTCGTTTGTCGTCCGCGATCTCTCTTTCCTACCATTTTTTTCAGTTAAAACTCATCATCATCATTGAGTGTCGTCTCCGCATCGACGGTTGGTTACCATGGAGCGCCATTACGCTCTATCTCTTGCTTTAATGGTGCAGGTTGTCACAGACTGATTTGTTCATCTTTTTATGTTACTCTTCCAGGTTAGTCTTGGTCTGCCTCTGCCTCTTTTACCTTGTATTTTCCCTTCCAAAATTATTTTTAGTAGGCTATTGTGTCTTTTAACATGCCCCAAAATCGAATTTGTCTTATTTGAATTGTGTTTAGTAGTTCTCTTTTCTCTTTATAGTTGTTTTATGACATCATTGTTTGTTTTCTTTTCTTTCCATCCTATTCTACCTATTCTTCTTTAAATCCATATTTCAAAGGCTTAAATTTTCTTCTCTGTTTTCTTGTCTAATGTTCACTGATACTGCATCATACAGGAATGTTGAGAAGATATAACATTTTGCTATTCTGAGTTTAACTAAGTGTTTCCATTGTTTTCTCATGATGTTCTCGAAAAAAACTCGATTGTTTATTTCAGCTATGTCGATTATTTATTTCTGATGCCCTCCCTTACATGTTGTTAATCCTTCTTGCCTGACGTTATATTCCAAACTGATACAATCTCAGCTATGTCGATTATTTATTTCTGATGCCCTCCCTTACACGTTGTTAATCCTTCTTGCCTGACGTTATATTCCAAACTGATACAATCTCAGCTATGTCGATTATTTATTTCTGATGCCCTCCCTTACATGTTGTTAATCCTTCTTGCCTGACGTTATATTCCAAACTGATACAATCTCAGCTATGTCGATTATTTATTTCTGATGCCCTCCCTTACATGTTGTTAATCCTTCTTGCCTGACGTTATATTCCAAACTGATACAAACTCAACAATGTCGATTATTTATTTCTGATGCCCTCCCTTACTCGTTGTTAATCCTTCTTGCCTGACGTTATATTCCAAACTGATACAATCTCAGCTATGTCGATTCCCATGTCATCTTTGAAAGCTTCTAAGACTCACCTCCATGTTCTGGGTTATCCTTCTTACAACACAAGCACCTGAGACCATTTTATCAGCTGCCGTGCTAGCTCAGACCCTCCACCTGACCTGGACATTTTATCAATACGAATATTACAAGGTTTGCAACTTCTACTCATGACACAGACACTGGATCTCTCCGCTTTTTAAATGTTCCTTGCCATGCACTTTTTTTTTTCATATCTCTGATTTTCCTTACACTAAGATACTTATCTGTGATTTCTCTTTTACATTTCTAAACTGTCGTCAAATAATATTTCAATAATGTAAAATTGTGTTTAATTTTCACCGTTTCTTAAATATTGAATATACAAAACACTTAAAAAGAAGAGACTAAAACACTAAAAAAGAAGAGACTGATACCCGGACACGTACCTTTGAACAACCACATCAAAAGAATACAACGAAATCAAACTCCAGCGTGTCCGCTCTGTGATCACCATCATGACACAATAGAGCATCATATTTTTAATTGTCAAAAGCTCAACGATACCAGATCAACTCTATTTCATCAAAAACCTGATAAATGGAACACCTTGAACGGAACTACAAGGGTACTCAGAAATACCTGCAGATGTTATATGGCACTGAGTCGAAGGCTCGCAAACCGTTTAATCCATAACAAGCATCTATAAAATAGTTTAATTTGACTTTGTAAATGAATCTGGGTACAACGGTTATGGTTTGACTTTGTAAATGGATCTGTGTACAACGGTTATGGTTTGTAAATGGATCTGGCTACAACGGTTATGGTTTGACTTTGTAAATGGATCTGGGTACAACGGTTATGGTTTGACTTTGTAAATAGATCTGGGTACAACGGTTATGGTTTGACTTTGTAAATAGATCTGGGTACAACGGTTATGGTTATGGAAAGCCCCGGTAATACTGCAAACGAATTAAAATCCATAATTGCTCAACCGCCCGTGCCAGTGGAATAAAATCCGAATTATCTCATCTGCAAAATAAAGAAAGGTACCTGCAGGCCCCATCATAGCAGTCTCAGCACACGCCAAAAGACATAAGGCGAAACCACACAGAAAGTGAACACAGTTATATGTTCCCCGTCACAAGTTATCATCAGTCATCGTAATCAATCTGAATATCAAAACACGATCAAAACGGATGAAATACACAGCTCACGGTGTGCACTGAGCACTAAACTCAGTAGCTCCGGCAGCAAGCCGGACTTAGAATATGAGAAAACTGCAACAAGGAAAAATTTTTAGATACAGCCTTAAACAGTTCCTGCCGCCTATCCGCTATATTGACCGCTATTCATTACTGGATACAATAAAGTTAGGTAACTCTTGTTTCTTTTTCTACAGGGGGCAAAAAAATAATACATGAATTCATCCTATAACTGTTTATTTGCAACGCATGCATTCAACCCTGCTCTAACTGAGAGATGTTCGTCTTAATAGGATTATACAGATACACAATTTATTCACGATTTGTGTTCGTAACCAAATGATACAGTCACGATTACACATGCGTCAAAGTCGATTACAACTTTTTTTTTATGTTGCTTAGCTTGCAGTGTGCTCTAGCGCAGATTTCTGGTGGCAAGGCGTTGTGTCAAGGAGTACTTGTTCGATCCTGCTTCGGGACGTCTATTGTTCTTTTTTCTTTTATTTCTGTTTTTCAATTTTTGTGGATTTCTCCAGTGTTATAAACAGACAATGATTCAAAGATTCAAATGAGCTTAAGTTGTGTATTTAGTAGACTTCTATACGGATCAGAAACGTGGACTACCTATGCAGGGCGGATGAAAAAGTTGAACAGCTTTCATGTGCTTTGCTTCGAAAGATGATAAGCATTAAATGGCAGGATAAAGTAACCAACTTAAACGTCTTACACCGAACCAGACTCTCATCCATCATGGCAACACTTAGGGTCGTAGACTACGGTGGCTGTGTCATGTCAGAAGAATGGCAAACATTCGTATGCCCAAACAAATATTGTATGGTGAACTTAGGGATGGAAAACCACCAAAGCGCAAACCAGTACTGAGATATAAGGATGTTTGCAGGGCTTCCTTGTGTGAATTCTCTATCAGTGAAAGAAACTGGAAAATCTGGCTGCAGATCGTAGCATATGGAGAACAAACAAAAAAAAACAGCAACAAAGCAACATTATATGCAGCATATATATGAAATTCAGAAGACAAAAGTTTCAAGATAAAGGAGACGAGGCCAGGAACCACGAATACATCATGTTCATTCTGCGGTTGTATTTGTCTATCCAATTTTAACAGATTCGGCCATGAGAGAACCTGTTCAGCAAAGCAGCATCCAGCATAAGACACTAATATTTTTACCAAACTACTGACTTATCATGACTGCATGCTACCAACCGTCTGCCAGGACATCAAGGGTCATATTTATGTAAACATACCGGACCCCTGATATGATTCAATCTTCTTCTACTACCACCTCGTCCACTTTTAAGCGACTGCTCAATTTTACTATCTGCAATTAATAACGTGTTAAATGTATTTTGTTTTGAATCGTGTTTTACAGTGATATTTGCGTCTTTTGTCTAGAAATATTCAATTTCAGTACTTCATGTTTTGGAAACTGGCTTTACCTCCCTTTCGATCCAAAACTTTAACTCGACGAGTCAAAATATTTTTCTGGTTACCAGAACCTCCACGGGTGATGGGTGAGGATGTATCTTGCTCAGCTTTGGTTCTCTAATCCTTACGCAATTAGTCAGCAAGGGGAAGAAAAAGAAGAAACAGAAATATAACTTTTGATATTATTGTAACTCGTGATAACCTCGCACCATAGTTGCTTTAGAGTACATTAAATCACTTCACAAACAGCTGGCTGTGTCCAAAAATACTACACAACACAAATGGGTGTGTCCAATATACATGACACAGCTGGCTGATCAAAAATCACTGCACAACATGGCTGGCTGTGTAAAAAATCACTGCACAACATAGGTGGTTGTGATTAACAACACAACACAAACAGCTGGCTGTGTCCAACATCACTACATAATCCAGTTTGGTGTATACAACAACACTACACAACACAGCTGGCTGTGATTAACAACACAACACAAACAGCTGGCTGTGTCCAACATAACTACATAACCCAGCTTGGTGTGTCCAACATCACTACACAACACAGCTGTGTGATTCCAACATCACTACACAACACAGCCGGGTGTATCCAACATCACTACACAACACAGCCGGGTGTGTCCAACATCACTACACAACACAGCCGGGTGTGTCAAACATCACTACATGATTTATTTTTCAAAACGCACAGAAAAAAAAAATTAATAAACTGTTGACAATTGATACACGCAAACTAGAGTTTGCGAGACATTTTTTGCTTAATTGTATTTCCCCAAGTTAAGATAACAATTATTTTGCTGAAAGTTAAGATAAGAATTATTTTGCTGAAAGTTAAGATAAGAATTATTTTGCTGAAAGTTAAGATAAGAATTATTTTGCTGAAAGTTAAGATAAGAATTATTTTGCTGAAAGTTAAGATAAGAATTATTTTGCTGAAAGTTAAGATAAGAATTATTTTGCTGAAAGTTAAGATAAGAATTATTTTTCTGATAGACGTTTACATATGAGCCATCCATTTCATATCATGTTCATAAACACTTCACATGAACTGTTTACATAGTGATCTTTGATTTTTCTCTTCAATTCATGGAGTTGTCTTGATTTTATGCCACAAAATTTGTTAATGACATTTCTCTACAAAAAGTAGCGGCGTGTATTCACGACTGCCTATTTTCATCCCAAAATGCTATTTTCGTTATAATTCAAAAATGTTTCAGTATTTACAGCTCAAATTACTCTGAGCATAACTTATTTTAGATAGGCATGGGTGCAGATAGGGAAATGTTGGAAAACTACAAGAGTTATGTATTTATCTATACTAGATATTGACGGTTGACGTCACTCTACTTACAATCACCCCTACTAGCAAAGTTGAAAGCGTCACGGTAGTTGGAGGTTTTCCGGGAATTTCCTGCTAGTCTGTAGGCCTTTGTACATCTAAATATGGCTGTGGGATACGTATATTAAACTCTCTTCGAAACATTGATGTTTGATATTTTGTGGGAGTGGTTATAATTTCTGACGTCATGTAAAAATTAGAATTTTCTTACAAAAATAATGGGGACAAAGTCGCCTCCCAGCAGCAGAGTTGGAAGCTGTCAGCGACCCACAGCTGATGGCTTGCGACACGATCGGTGAACCAGAACCATCCATACCCTACTCCACCTCTCCGTGGTGCCTCCAGTAACAGACTAACCTGTCTGGTCTGGCCAGGCGAGTAGGGATCGAAGAGGGAAGTCAACCCGGTACTCAAAAATAATATGCTGAAGTCGGATGTCTTAAGCTGAAAGGCGCAAACATCACAGTTATATCGCAAACCACAACACAACGCAGACACTCCCGCTTAACGCCCACTTAAGGACGGATGATGAAGAGGTATTTTTACGCTCTCCAGCTTTATATCTCTAGCGAAGATCGACTGAATTTGGAGTGAATATAACTTTCTATTATTTTTCACATCGGTAGCCGAGTGCTCAGGTGTCCCTCGCCATACAGGCAGATATTCTCCGACTTCAGATGTACTCACATATTTTTATTGTCGAGCATGTCAACGTTTTGTGTAGATCTATCCTGTTGATTTTACCCTACAGCGGCTATCTTAACCTACTCTTTTCGATTTCCAACTGAGTTCTTTAATATGTGTTCTTCAACGTACGCTTAATATACAACAGCACATCCTGTTTTTCGCCGTTTTCCGAGAGGGCTACACATAGGATCTCACTAGCCAGAGACCAGGGAATGTTAAAGTCGCTTATTTATTTTTATTTTTATTATTAGTTTATTTATTTATTATTCTTTTTATATTTTCCATCGCCTGTGGTGGGAATCGAACCCAGGACTGTCTTGTCTAGAGGCCGACGTATCACCTCTAGACCACCCAACCTTCTTCCTCTTCCCCTGAAATGATTCGTCGATTTACTGCCTCGATTGTTTCTGTTCAGAATAATAATTCATTTATTATTATTATGTGTCTATATAATATCTGACTATATAATATTTTAGTGAACTTAACTACAAAGGACAAGAGGTAGGGTTCGATCCCAACCGACGGCGTCCGGGTTCACCCAGCCTTAAATGGGTACCGGATTTTTTTTTCTGGGAAATTAAAGCGGAACGGGCGTAATACCTAACACATTACTCCAAAAATCATGTTCTGAAGGTCTGTAAAATTTATGGTCAAACACCATATTCCCTATACACCACTTGGCGTGACGGGGGCTTTTTACTTTACTGTATAATATTTGTCTATATAATAGTTGTCTATATAATATCTGTCTATATATTTGTCTATATAATATATGTCTATATAATATATGTCTATATAATATGTGTCTATATATTATCTGTATATAAAATATCTGTCTATATAATATCTGACTATATAATATGTGTCTATATAATATCTGTCTATATAATATTTGTCTATATATATTTGTCTGTGTAATATATATGTCTATATAATATATGTCTATATAATATGTGTCTATATAATATGTGTCTATATAATATGTGTCTATATAATATTTGTCTATATAATATGTGTCTATATATTATCTATCTATATAATATATGTCTATATAATATATGTCAATATAATATGTCTATATAATATATGTCTATATAATATATGTCTATATATTATCTATCTATATAATATCTGTCTATATAATATATGTCTATATAATATGTGTCTATATAATATGTGTCTATATAATATGTGTCTATATAATATTTGTCATATAATATGTGTCTATATATTATCTATCTATATAATATATGTCTATATAATATATGTCAATATAATATATGTCTATATAATATATGTCTATATAATATCTGTCTATATATTATCTATCTATATAATATCTGTCTATATAATAGTTGTCTATATAATATCTGTCTATATATTTGTCTATATAATATATGTCTATATAATATCTGTCTATATAATATGTGTCTATATATTATCTGTATATATATATTATCTGTATATAAAATATCTGTCTATATAATAGTTGTCTATATAATATCTGTCTATATATTTATCTATATAATATATGTCTATATAATATATGTCTATATAATATGTGTCTATATATTATCTGTATATATATTATCTGTATATAAAATATCTGTCTATATAATATCTGTCTATATATATTTGTCTGTGTAATATATATGTCTATATAATATATGTCTATATAATATGTGACTATATAATATGTGTCTATATAATATCTATCTATATAATATATGTCTATATAATATATGTCAATATAATATATGTCTATATAATATATGTCTATATAATATCTGTCTATATATTATCTATCTATATAATATCTATCTATATAATATCTGTCTATATAAGATATGTCTATATAATATGTGTCTATATAATGTCTGTCTATATAATATATGTCTATATAATATGTGTCTATATAATATATATCTATATAATATGTGTCTATATAATATATGTCTATATAATATATGTCTATATAATATGTTTCTATATAATATATGTCTATATAATATGTGTCTATATAATATATATCTATATAATATGTGTCTATATAATATATGTCTATATAATATATGTCTATATAATATGTTTCTATATAATATATGTCTATATAATGTCTGTCTATATAATATATGTCTATATAATATGTGTCTATATATCTGTCTATATATGTGTCTATATAATATGTGTCTATATAATATATATCTATATAATATGTGTCTATATAATATCTGTCTATATAATATATGTCTATATAATATGTGTCTATATAATATATAATATATGTCTATATAATATTTGTCTATACAATATATGTTTATATAATATATATCTATATAATATCTATCTATATAATATCTGTCTATATAATATATGTTTTCAAAAAAATGAGGAAGATACAATGCAATCCATTTTTGACAATAGAAACAAGAAAACGAGTTCTTAAATGTTACGTAGAGCCAGTCTTAACATATGGATGCGAATCATGGACAATAGGACAACAGACAAGAAAATCACTGGAGTCTGTAGAGATGTGATTTTACAGAAGAATGTTGAGAGTACCATGGACAGCTAAGAAGAGTAATGAAAATGTTCTGAGAGAGGTCAAAGCAAAAAGAGAGCTAATTTCCAATATTATGAAGAAACAATCATCATTTTTTGGCCGTTTATTGAGAAGAGAACAACTGGAATATATTGTAGCAACTGGGAAAATTGAGGGACGAAGAAATAGAAGGAAGCAAAGAGAAAAAATAGCAGACAGCTTAAGAGAATGGCTTGGCAGCTGCCGAGATCGAAAGTTGTGGAGAGACATGATCACCTACGCCAGCAGGCCCGGTGCTTGATGATGATGATAATATATGTCTATATAATATCTGTCTATATAATATTTATCTATATCCACACAATTCTTTAGCAGTCCAACCTCATGGCTGATATAACTAAAATATCTCGTTCAGCACATAATGGAACACAATAACTTACTGATACTCCCTTTCAAATTAAACAAAAAGGTCAAATGAGACAAAAGACAGACAAAGAAACTTCCCAAGATGTTTAGCAGAACTCATGGTTTTTCTTCGGCCGGAAAGTCCGGAACGTGTTCCAGTAAAATTTGAGGACTTTAATAATAACATAACAATGTTTTTACATTCAATATAATAAGTGCTATATATGAATATAATAACAGAATATGATAAATGTATTATAAATATAAAAATATTATAAATGTAATATAAATATAAAAATAGAATATGATAAATGTAATATCTAAATATAATAATAGATTATGATAAATGTAATATCTAAATGTAATAACAGAATATAAAATATGTAATATCTAAATATAACAGAATATGATAAAAATAATATCTAAATATAATAACAGAATATAATAATTTTTTTAAAATATAACAACAGAATATGATTAATATATTTCTAAATATAATTACAGAATATGATAATTATAATAAAATAATATGATAAATGTAATATAAACATAATAACGGAAAATGATAAATATAATACATAGGTATAATAATATAATAAATGTAATATAAATGTATTATAATATAATATCAAAATACGATAAATGTAATATATAAATTTTCATTCGACAAAGGTAAGCACTTAACAGCTTTAGTGACCTGTTATGTTAAGTTTTCTTTTCCTCTCATCGTTTTACGAGATTAAATAATATCTATGTATTGACCTTTCGAGCCGTAGCTGGCCCATAGGGCGTAGACCAAGATACTCCTTCTCTTATCTGAATTTTTGTTCTAGAAGTTTTAAATTCTTTTAAAGATATTTTATCAAATCTCGCCATTTGTCTCTGTTCTGTGCAAGCAGCTCTATCTCATTGAGGGAGCCGAATCCTGCTGCTCTTGCCTCTCTCAGCAATGTTCTTCTCAGTGTCTCTCTGGGTCTTCCTCTTTTTCTCTTACGTGTTGTTTCCCATATGAGGGCTTGCTTTGCTATACTAATGTATAAATTAAATGATATAGTTAATGTAAATTTTCGTTTGGAGAGCCTATGACAGCGTATGACCTCAGGTTGAAAGACTGATAGGTGAAAGAAAGGGTAGTTAAATAGCGCTCCACACTAGCCAAACTGTCTTGCGGAGACGATACATTGTGGCTGACAGAAGCATGGTGATAGCACGCATAGTTTTGACTTCCGGTCTATTTGGCGGATAGGCGACAAGGACCATTCAGGCTCTGTCTGAAAAGTGTTCTTTGTTGCAGTTTCCTCATATTCCAAGTCCGGCTTCCTGCCGGAGCTACAGACTTTAGTGCTCTGTGTACACCGTGAGCTGTGTATTTCATCCGAATCATGTTTCGATATTCCAATTGCTTACAATGAAGGATGGTATCGCGCGACGAAGGACAGTTCAGTTGCGTTCATTTTCGGTGCTGCTTGGCCTTATCCCTTTTGGTTTGTGCTTTTAGCTGCAATGATGGGGACTGCAGCTGTCTTTCTTTGTTTGGATTCTTGAATGAGATTAGTTTTAATTTGGATGATTCCACTGGCACGGGCGGTTGAGCAATTATGGATTTTAATTCGTTGACACCAGTGCCTTCAATTAGTCATAACCCATAGTTTGTGCAATACCTTCGTTTTTTTTGTTGTCGTTTTTCTGGTTTTCTGAAGAAGGCCGCATGTAGGCCGAAACGTCAGTATTTTGTTGTGTTCCTTTTTTGTAAAGCTGTCACGATACCTTATATGAGCATACGTGACACCCCACGTGTGAATTGTGCATTCAAACCCATTCAAAATTCCTTGAGTTCTACTCAGTAAGAAAAGAAGAATATATTCTGAGTTTGAGAATGTAATAAGTAAGAACTATGAAAATCATGGGCCTCCTCATTTGTCAATACTTTAGCAAACAAAATATGATGAAGTATATAATTGTCTTGTTACATTTTCATTTATTAATTTTAAAATTAGAATTTATAAAAATCACCAGCGTGTTACTTTACCGAGATCAACATTAATTGTAACTTTGCGTGGTCAGCATTTTAATTTACAGAGATCAACATTAATTGTAACTTTAGGTGATCAGCATGTTACTTTACCGAGATCAACGTTAATTGTAACTTTGCGTGGTCAGCATGTTACTTTGCAGAGATCGACATTAATTGTAACTTTGCGTGGTCAGCATTTTAATTTACCGAGATCAACATTAATTGTAACTTTGCGTGGTCAGCATGTTACTTTAACGAGATCAACATTAATTGTAACTTTGTGGATTTAATATCTTTAACTTTACGTGAACCAACAGCATTCTTATTTTCTAGGAACATGTCAATATTTTTTTTTTACTTTACAAAACCGTTACTATTTTTACTTTACAGGACCGTGACTATTTTTCCTTTACAAGACCGTCACTATTTTTACTTTACTTGACCGTCACTATTTTTACTTTACAGGACCGTCAATATTTTTCCTTTACAGGACCGTCACTATTTTTACTTTACAGGACCGTCAATATTTTTCCTTTACTTGACCGTCACTATTTTTACTTTACAGGACCGTCAATATTTTTGCTTTAAAGTAAAAGTAAAAAAGTAAAGAACCCCCGTCACGCCAAGTGGCGTATTGGGAATATGGTGTTAGTGACCATAAATCTTACAGACCTTCGGCACGTGATTTTTGGGTTAATGTGGTCGGTATCACGCCCGTGCCGCTTTACTTTCCCAGAAAAAAAATCCGGTACACATTAAAGGCTGGGTGAACCGGAAGCCGTTTTGCTCTTCGGAAGGGAACTGAGGAAATGTAGTCGCTAATAGAAGACAACCTGAGTTCTTTTACCGCCAGCAACACTTTCGGTGTTTCAAAACACTTCTGAACCATGCGATTAACATTTAAAATAATAAACCATTTTTGCCCTCCCAGGGAAGGGCTAAAGAATGTCGCCATAACTGTGAAGTCGACACCAGTCGGAAGTTTTTGGTAAACTACCAGCTGGACGTCAGAACGTAATACGGTAATTACCGTTTCTATGACGCCAGTTCACGTCCCATGCTTCCAGACCTTTTACTTTCTGGGAATCAAATCTTTAATCCGAGGCAACAATGAGTATTTAATAGATGGCGAAGAGAGGTAGAAAATGAGATGTAGAAGATGTGAAAGAGAAACATCGATGGCGAAGACAGGTAGAAACAGAGGTGTAGAGCAGGTGGAAGAAAGACATCGATGGCAGAGATGTAGAGCAGGTGAAAGAAAGACATCAATGGCAAAGACAAGTAGAAGCAGAGATGTAGAGCAGGTGGAAGAAAGACATCGATGGCAAAGACAAGTAGAAGCAGAGATGTAGAGCAGGTGGAAGAAAGACATTGATGGCAAAGACAAGTAGAAGCAGAGATGTAGAGCAGGTGGAAGAAAGACATCGATGGCAAAGACAAGTAGACGCAGAGATGTAGAGCAGGTGGAAGAAAGACATCGATGGCAAAGACAGGTAGAAGCAGAGATGTAGAGCAGGTGGAAGAAAGACATCGATGGCAAAGACAAGTAGAAGCAGAGATGTAGAGCAGGTGGAAGAAAGACATCGATGGCAAAGAGAAGTAGAAGCAGAGATGTAGAGCAGGTGGAAGAAAGACATCGATGACAAAGACAAGTAGAAGCAGAGATGTAGAGCAGGTGAAAGAAAGACATCGATGGCAAAGACAAGTAGAAGCAGAGATGTAGAGCAGGTGGAAGAAAGACATCGATGGCAAAGACAGGTAGAAGCAGAGATGTAGAGCAGGTGGAAGAAAGACATCGATGGCAAAGACAGGTAGAAGCAGAGATGTAGAAGATGTAGAAGAAAGACATGGATGGCAAAGGCAGGTAGAAGCAGAGATGTAGAAGATGTAGAAGAAAGACATCGATGGCAAAGACAGGTAGAAGCAGAGATGTAGAAGATGTAGAAGAAAGACATCGATGGCAAAGACAGGTAGAAGCAGAGATGTAGAGCAGGTGGAAGAAAGACATCGATGGCAAAGACAGGTAGAAGCAGAGATGTAGAGCAGGTGGAAGAAAGACATCGATGGCAAAGACAAGTAGAAGCAGAGATGTAGAGCAGGTGGAAGAAAGACATCGATGGCAAAGACAAGTAGAAGCAGAGATGTAGAGCAGTTGGAAGAAAGACATCGATGGCAAAGACAGGTAGAAGCAGAGATGTAGAAGATGTAGAAGAAAGACATGGATGGGAAAGACAGGTAGAAGCAGAGATGTAGAAGATGTAGAAAAAAGACATCGATGGCAAAGACAGGTAGAAGCAGAGATGTAGAAGATGTAGAAGAAAGACATCGATGGCAAAGACAGGTAGAAGCAGAGATGTAGAGCAGGTGGAAGAAAGACATCGATGGCAAAGACAGGTAGAAGCAGAGATGTAGAGCAGGTGGAAGAAAGACATCGATGGCAAAGACAGGTACAAGCAGAGACGTAGAGCAGGTGGAAGAAAGACATCGATGGCAAAGACAGGTAGAAGCAGAGATGTAGAAGATGTAGAAGAAAGACATCGATGACAAAGACAGGTAGAAGCAGAGATGTAGAAGATGTAGAAGAAAGACATCGATGGCAAAAACAGGTAGAAGCAGAGATGTAGAGCAGGTGGAAGAAAGACATCGATGGCAAAGACAGGTAGAAGCAGAGATGTAGAGCAGGTGGAAGAAAGACATCGATGGCAAAGACAGGTAGAAGCAGAAATGTAGAGCAGGTGAAAGAAAGACATCGATTGCAAAGACAGGTAGAAGCAGAGATGTAGAAGATGTAGAAGAAAGACATCGATGACAAAGACAGGTAGAAGCAGAGATGTAGAAGATGTAGAAGAAAGGCATCGATGACAAAGACATGTAGAAGCAGAGATGTAGAGCAGGTGGAAGAAAGACATCGATGGCAAAGACAGGTAGAAGCAGAGATGTAGAGCAGGTGGAAGAAAGACATCGATGGCAAAGACAGGTAGAAGCAGAGATGTAGAGCAGGTGGAAGAAAGTCATCGATGGCAAAGACAGGTAGAAGCAGAGATGTAGAGCAGGTGAAAGAAAGACATCGATGGCAAAGACAGGTAGAAGCAGAGATGTAGAGCAGGTGAAAGATAGACATCGATGGCAAAGACAGGTAGAAGCAGAGATGTAGAGCAGGTGGAAGAAAGACATCGATGACAAAGACAGGTAGAAGCAGAGATGTAGAGCAGATGGAAGAAAGACATCGATGACAAAGACAGGTAGAAGCAGAGATGTAGAGCAGGTGAAATAAAGACATCGATGACAAAGACAGGTAGAAGCAGAGATGCAGACGATGTAGAAGAAAGACATCGATGACACAGACAGGTAGAAGCAGAGATGTAGAAGATGTAGAAGAAAGACATCGATGGCAAAGACAGGTAGAAGCAGAGATGTAGAAGATGTAGAAGAAAGTCATCGATGGCAAAGACAGGTAGAAGCAGAGATGTAGAGCAGGTGGAAGAATGACATCGATGGCAAAGACAGGTAGAAGCAGAGATGTAGAGCAGGTGGAAGACTGACATCGATGGCAAAGACAGGTAGAAGCAGAGATGTAGAGCAGGTGGAAGAAAGACATCGATGACAAAGATAGGTAGAAGCAGAGATGTAGAGCAGGTGAAAGAGAGACATCGATGACAAAGACAGATAGAAGCAGAGATGTAGAAGATGTAGAAGAAAGACATCGATGACACAGACAGGTAGAAGCAGAGATGTAGAGCAGGTGGAAGAAAGACATCGATAACAATGACAGGTAGAAGCAGAGATGTAGAGCAGGTGGAAGAATGACATCGATGGCAAAGACAGGTAGAAGCAGAGATGTAGAGCAGGTGGAAGAATGGCATCGATGGCAAAGACAGGTAGAAGCAGAGATGTAGAGCAGGTGAAAGAAAAACATCGATGGCAAAGACAGGTAGAAGCAGAGATGTAGAGCAGGTGGAAGAAAGACATCGATGGCAAAGACAGGTAGAAGCAGAGATGTAGAAGATGTAGAAGAAAGACATGGATGGCAAAGACAGGTAGAAGCAGAGATGTAGAAGATGTAGAAGAAAGACATCGATGGCAAAGACAGGTAGAAGCAGAGATGTAGAAGATGTAGAAGATATAGAAGAAAGACATCGATGGCAAAGACAGGTATAAGCAGAGATGTAGAGCAGGTGGAAGAAAGACATCGATGGCAAAGACAGGTAGAAGCAGAGATGTAGAGCAGGTGGAAGAAAGACATCGATGGCAAAGACAGGTAGAAGCAGAGATGTAGAAGATGTAGAAGAAAGACATGGATGGGAAAGACAGGTAGAAGCAGAGATGTAGAAGATGTAGAAGAAAGACATGGATGGCAAAGACAGGTAGAAGCAGAGATGTAGAAGATGTTGAAGAAAGACATCGATGACACAGACATGTAGAAGCAGAGATGTAGAAGATGTAGAAGAAAGACATCGATGGCAAAGACAGGTAGAAGCAGAGATGTAGAGCAGGTGGAAGAAAGACATCGATGACAAAGATAGGTAGAAGCAGAGATGTAGAGCAGGTGAAAGAGAGACATCGATGACAAAGACAGATAGAAGCAGAGATGTAGAAGATGTAGAAGAAAGACATCGATGACACAGACAGGTAGAAGCAGAGATGTAGAGCAGGTGGAAGAAAGACATCGATAACAATGACAGGTAGAAGCAGAGATGTAGAGCAGGTGGAAGAATGACATCGATGGCAAAGACAGGTAGAAGCAGAGATGTAGAGCAGGTGGAAGAATGGCATCGATGGCAAAGACAGGTAGAAGCAGAGATGTAGAGCAGGTGAAAGAAAAATATCGATGGCAAAGACAGGTAGAAGCAGAGATGTAGAGCAGGTGGAAGAAAGACATCGATGGCAAAACAGATAGAAGCAGAGATGTAGAAGATGTAGAAGAAAGACATGGATGGCAAAGACAGGTAGAAGCAGAGATGTAGAAGATGTAGAAGAAAGACATCGATGACAAAGACAGGTAGAAGCAGAGATGTAGAAGATGTAGAAGATATAGAAGAAAGACATCGATGGCAAAGACAGGTATAAGCAGAGATGTAGAGCAGGTGGAAGAAAGACATCGATGGCAAAGACAGGTAGAAGCAGAGATGTAGAGCAGGTGGAAGAAAGACATCGATGGCAAAGACAGGTAGAAGCAGAGATGTAGTGCAGGTGGAAGAAAGACATCGTTGGCAAAGACATGTAGAAGCAGAGATGTAGAAGATGTAGAAGAAAGACATGGATGGCAAAGACAGGTAGAAGCAGAGATGTAGAAGATGTAGAAGAAAGACATCGATGGCAAAGACATGTAGAAGCAGAGATGTAGAAGATGTAGAAGAAAGACATCGATGGCAAAGACAGGTAGAAGCAGAGATGTAGAGCAGGTGGAAGAAAGACATCGATGGCAAAGACAAGTAGAAGCAGAGATGTAGAGCAGGTGGAAGAAAGACATCGATGGCAAAGACAGGTAGAAGCAGAGATGTAGAGCAGGTGGAAGAAAGACATCGATGGCAAAGACAGGTAGAAGCATAGATGTAGAGCAGGTGAAAGAAAGACATCGATGTCAAAGACGGGTAGAAGCAGAGATGTAGAGCAGGTGAAAGAAAGACATCGATGGCAAAGACAGGTAGAAGCAGAGATGTAGAGCAGGTGGAAGAAAGACATCGATGACAAAGACAGGTAGAAGCAGAGATGTAGTGCAGATGGAAAAAAGACATCGACGACAAAGACAGGTAGAAGCAGAGATGTAGAGCAGGTGAAATAAAGACATCGATGACAAAGAGAGGTAGAAGCAGAGATGTAGAAGATGTTTAAGAAAGACATGGATGACAAAGACAGGTAGAAGCAGAGATGTAGAAGATGTAGAAGAAAGACATCGATGGCAAAGACAAGTAGAAGCAGAGATGTAGAGCAGGTGGAAGAAAGACATCGATGGCAAAGACATGTAGAAGCAGAGATGTAGAGCAGGTGGAAGAAAACATCGATGGCAAAGACAAGTAGAAGCAGAGATGTAGAGCAGGTGGAAGAAAGACATCGATGGCAAAGACAAGTAGAAGCAGAGATGTAGAGCAGGTGAAAGAAAGACATCGATGGCAAAGACAAGTAGAAGCAGAGATGTAGAGCAGGTGGAAGAAAGACATCGATGGCAAAGACAAGTAGAAGCAGAGATGTAGAGCAGGTGGAAGAAAGACATCGATGGCAAAGACAAGTAGAAGCAGAGATGTAGAGCAGGTGGAAGAAAGACATCGATGGCAAAGACAAGTAGACGCAGAGATGTAGAGCAGGTGGAAGAAAGACATCGATGGCAAAGACAGGTAGAAGCAGAGATGTAGAGCAGGTGGAAGAAAGACATCGATGGCAAAGACAAGTAGAAGCAGAGATGTAGAGCAGGTGGAAGAAAGACATCGATGGCAAAGACATGTAGAAGCAGAGATGTAGAGCAGGTGGAAGAAAGACATCGATGGCAAAGACAAGTAGAAGCAGAGATGTAGAGCAGGTGGAAGAAAGACATCGATGGCAAAGACAGGTAGAAGCAGAGATGTAGAGCAGGTGGAAGAAAGACATCGATGGCAAAGACAGGTAGAAGCAGAGATGTAGAAGATGTAGAAGAAAGACATGGATGGCAAAGACAGGTAGAAGCAGAGATGTAGAAGATGTAGAAGAAAGACATCGATGGCAAAGACAGGTAGAAGCAGAGATGTAGAAGATGTAGGAGAAAGACATCGATGGCAAAGACAGGTAGAAGCAGAGATGTAGAGCAGGTGGAAGAAAGACATCGATGGCAAAGACAGGTAGAAGCAGAGATGTAGAGCAGGTGGAAGAAAGACATCGATGGCAAAGATAAGTAGAAGCAGAGATGTAGAGCAGGTGGAAGAAAGACATCGATGGCAAAGACAGGTAGAAGCAGAGATGTAGAGCAGGTGAAAGAAAGACATCGATGGCAAAGACAGGTAGAAGCATAGATGTAGAGCAGGTGGAAGAAAGACATCGATGGCAAAGACAGGTAGAAGCAGAAATGTAGAGCAGGTGAAAGAAAGACATCGATTGCAAAGACCGGTAGAAGCAGAGATGTAGAAGATGTAGAAGAAAGACATCGATGACAAAGACAGGTAGAAGCAGAGATGTAGAAGATGTAGAAGAAAGGCATCGATGACAAAGACATGTAGAAGCAGAGATGTAGAGCAGGTGGAAGAAAGACATCGATGGCAAAGACAGGTAGAAGCAGAGATGTAGAGCAGGTGGAAGAAAGACATCGATGGCAAAGACAGGTAGAAGCAGAAATGTAGAGCAGGTGGAAGAAAGACATCGATGGCAAAGACAGGTAGAAGCAGAGATGTAGAGCAGGTGAAAGAAAGACATCGATGGCAAAGACAGGTAGAAGCAGAGATGTAGAGCAGGTGAAAGAAAGACATCGATGGCAAAGACAGGTAGAAGCAGAGATGTAGAGCAGGTGGAAGAAAGACATCGATGGCAAAGACAGGTAGAAGCAGAGATGTAGAAGATGTAGAAGAAAGACATAGATGGCAAAGACAGGTAGAAGCAGAGATGTAGAAGATGTAGAAGAAAGACATCGATGGCAAAGACATGTAGAAGCAGAGATGTAGAAGATGTAGAAGAAAGACATCGATGGCAAAGACAGGTAGAAGCAGAGATGTAGAGCACGTGGAAGAAAGACATCGATGACAAAGACAGGTAGAAGCATAGATGTAGAGCAGGTGAAAGAAAGACATCGATGGCAAAGACGGTAGAAGCAGAGATGTAGAGCAGGTGAAAGAAAGACATCGAAGGCAAAGACAGGTAGAAGCAGAGATGTAGAGCAGGTGGAAGAAAGACATCGATGACAAAGACAGGTAGAAGCAGAGATGTAGTGCAGATGGAAGAAAGACATCGATGACAAAGACAGGTAGAAGCAGAGATGTAGAGCAGGTGAAATAAAGACATCGATGACAAAGAGAGGTAGAAGCAGAGATGTAGAAGATGTTTAAGAAAGACATGGATGGCAAAGACAGGTAGAAGCAGAGATGTAGAAGATGTAGAAGAAAGACATCGATGGCAAAGACAAGTAGAAGCAGAGATGTAGAGCAGGTGGAAGAAAGACATCAATGGCAAAGACATGTAGAAGCAGAGATGTAGAGCAGGTGGAAGAAAGACATCGATGGCAAAGACAAGTAGAAGCAGAGATGTAGAGTAGGTGGAAGAAAGACATCGATGGCAAAGACAAGTAGAAACAGAGATGTAGAGCAGGTGAAGAAAGACATCGATGGCAAAGACAAGTAGAAGCAGAGATGTAGAGCAGGTGGAAGAAAGACATCGATGGCAAAGACAAAGAGAAGCAGAGATGTAGAGCAGGTGGAAGAAAGACATCGATGGCAAAGACAAGTAGAAGCAGAGATGTAGAGCAGGTGGAAGAAAGACATCGATGGCAAAGACAGGTAGAAGCAGAGATGTAGAAGATGTAGAAGAAAGACATGGATGGCAAAGACAGGTAGAAGCAGAGATGTAGAAGATGTAGAAGAAAGACATCGATGGCAAAGACATGTAGAAGCAGAGATGTAGAAGATGTAGAAGAAAGACATGGATGGCAAAGACAGGTAGAAGCAGAGATGTAGAGCAGGTGGAAGAAAGACATCGATGGCAAAGACAGGTAGAAGCAGAGATGTAGAGCAGGTGGAAGAAAGACATCGATGGCAAAGACAGGTAGAAGCAGAGATGTAGAGCAGGTGGAAGAAAGACATCGATGGCAAAGACAGGTAGAAGCATAGATGTAGAGCAGGTGAAAGAAAGACATCGATGGCAAAGACAGGTAGAAGCAGAGATGTAGAGCAGGTGAAATAAAGACATCGATGACAAAGACAGGTAGAAGCAGAGATGTAGAAGATGTAGAAGAAAGACATCGATGGCAAAGACAGGTAGAAGCAGAGATGTAGAGCAGTGGAAGAAAGACATCGATGGCAAAGACAGGTAGAAGCAGAGATGTAGAAGATGTAGAAGAAAGACATCGATGGCAAAGACAGGTAGAAGCAGAGATGTAGAGCAGGTGGAAGAAAGACATCGATGGCAAAGACAGGTAGAAGCAGAGATGTAGAGCAGGTGAAAGAAAGACATCGATGGCAAAGACAGGTAGAAGCAGAGATGTAGAAGATGTAGAAGAAAGACATCGATGACAAAGACAGGTAGAAGCAGAGATGTAGAAGATGTAGAAGAAAGACATCGATGGCAAAAACAGGTAGAAGCAGAGATGTAGAGCAGTTGGAAGAAAGACATCGATGGCAAAGACAGGTAGAAGCAGAGATGTAGAGCAGGTGGAAGAAAGACATCGATGGCAAAGACAGGTAGAAGCAGAATGTAGAGCAGGTGAAAGAAAGACATCGATTGCAAAGACAGGTAGAAGCAGAGATGTAGAAGATGTAGAAGAAAGACATCGATGACAAAGACAGGTAGAAGCAGAGATGTAGAAGATGTAGAAGAAAGGCATCGATGACAAAGACATGTAGAAGCAGAGATGTAGAGCAGGTGGAAGAAAGACATCGATGGCAAAGACAGGTAGAAGCAGAGATGTAGAGCAGGTGGAAGAAAGACATCGATGGCAAAGACAGGTAGAAGCAGAAATGTAGAGCAGGTGGAAGAAAGACATCGATGGCAAAGACAGGTAGAAGCAGAGATGTAGAGCAGGTGAAAGAAAGACATCGATGGCAAAGACAGGTAGAAGCAGAGATGTAGAGCAGGTGAAAGAAAGACATCGATGGCAAAGACAGGTAGAAGCAGAGATGTAGAGCAGGTGGAAGAAAGACATCGATGACAAAGACAGGTAGAAGCAGAGATGTAGAGCAGATGGAAGAAAGACATAGATGACAAAGACAGGTAGAAGCAGAGATGCAGAGCAGGTGAAATAAAGACATCGATGACAAAGACAGGTAGAAGCAGAGATGCAGACGATGTAGAAGAAAGACATCGATGACACAGACAGGTAGAAGCAGAGATGTAGAAGATGTAGAAGAAAGACATCGATGGCAAAGACAGGTAGAAGCAGAGATGTAGAAGATGTAGAAGAAAGACATCGATGGCAAAGACAGGTAGAAGCAGAGATGTAGAGCAGGTGGAAGAATGACATCGATGGCAAAGACAGGTAGAAGCAGAGATGTAGAGCAGGTGGAAGACTGACATCGATGGCAAAGACAGGTAGAAGCAGAGATGTAGAGCAGGTGAAGAAAGACATCGATGGCAAAGACAGGTAGAAGCAGAGATGTAGAAGATGTTGAAGAAAGACATCGATGACACAGACATGTAGAAGCAGAGATGTAGAAGATGTAGAAGAAAGACATCGATGGCAAAGACAGGTAGAAGCAGAGATGTAGAGCAGGTGGAAGAAAGACATCGATGACAAAGATAGGTAGAAGCAGAGATGTAGAGCAGGTGAAAGAAAGACATCGATGACAAAGACAGATAGAAGCAGAGATGTAGAAGATGTAGAAGACATCGATGACACAGACAGGTAGAAGCAGAGATGTAGAGCAGGTGGAAGAAAGACATGGATGGCAAAGACAGGTAGAAGCAGAGATGTAGAGAGGTGGAAGAATGACATCGATGGCAAAGACAGGTAGAAGCAGAGATGTAGAGCAGGTTGAAGAATGGCATCGATGGCAAAGACAGGTAGAAGCAGAGATGTAGAGCAGGTGAAAGAAAGACATCGATGGCAAAGACAGGTAGAAGCAGAGATGTAGAACAGGTGGAAGAAAGACATCGATGGCAAAGACAGGTAGAAGCAGAGATGTAGAAGATGTAGAAGAAAGACATGGATGGCAAAGACAGGTAGAAGCAGAGATGTAGAAGATGTAGAAGTAAGACATCGATGGCAAAGACAGGTAGAAGCAGAGATTTAGAAGAGTAGAAGATGTAGAAGAAAGACATCGATGGCAAAGACAGGTAGAAGCAGAGATGTAGAGCAGGTGGAAGAAAGACATCGATGGCAAAGACAGGTAGAAGCAGAGATGTAGAGCAGGTGGAAGAAAGACATCGATGGCAAAGACAGGTAGAAGCAGAGATGTAGAGCAGGTGGAAGAAAGACATCGATTTCAAAGACAGGTAGAAGCAGAGATGTAGAAGATGTAGAAGAAAGACATGGATGGCAAAGACAGTTAGAAGCAGAGATGTAGAAGATGTAGAAGAAAGACATCGATGGCAAAGACATGTAGAAGCAGAGATGTAGAAGATGTAGAAGAAAGACATGGATGGCAAAGACAGGTAGAAGCAGAGATGTAGAGCAGGTGGAAGAAAGACATCGATGGCAAAGACAGGTAGAAGCAGAGATGTAGAGCAGGTGGAAGAAAGACATCGATGGCAAAGACAGGTAGAAGCAGAGATGTAGAGCAGGTGGAAGAAAGACATCGATGGCAAAGACAGGTAGAAGCATAGATGTAGAGCAGGTGAAAGAAAGACATCGATGGCAAAGACAGGTAGAAGCAGAGATGTAGAGCAGGTGAAATAAAGACATCGATGACAAAGAGAGGTAGAAGCAGAGATGTAGAAGATGTTTAAGAAAGACATGGATGGCAAAGACAGGTAGAAGCAGAGATGTAGAAGATGTAGAAGAAAGACATCGATGGCAAAGACAGGTAGATGCAGAGATGTAGAAGATGTAGAAGAAAGACATCGATGACACAGGCTGGTAGAAGCAGAGATGTAGAAGATGTAGAAGAAAGACATCGATGGCAAAGACAGGTAGAAGCAGAGATGTAGAGCAGGTGGAAGAAAGACATCGATGACAAAGACAGGTAGAAGCAGAGATGTAGAGCAGGTGAAAGAAAGACATCGATGACAAAGACAGGTAGAAGCAGAGATGTAGAAGATGTAGAAGAAAGACATCGATGACACAGACAGGTAGAAGCAGATATGTAGAAGATGTAGAAGAAAGACATCGATGGCAAAGACAGGTAGAAGCAGAGATGTAGAGCAGGTGGAAGAATGACATCGATGGCAAAGACAGGTAGAAGCAGAGATGTAGAGCAGGCGGAAGAAAGACATCGATGGCAAAGACAGGTAGAAGCAGAGATGTAGAGCAGGTGAAAGAAAGACATCGATGGCAAAGACAGGTAGAAGCAGAGATGTAGAGCAGGTGGAAGAAAGACATCGATGGCAAAGACAGGTAGAAGCAGAGATGTAGAAGATGTAGAAGAAAGACATGGATGGCAAAGACAGGTAGTAGCAGAGATGTAGAAGATGTAGAAGAAAGACATCGATGGCAAAGACAGGTAGAAGCAGAGATGTAGAAGATGTAGAAGAAAGACATCGATGGCAAAGACAGGTAGAAGCAGAGATGTAGAGCAGGTGGAAGAAAGACATCGATGGCAAAGACAGGTAGAAGCAGAGATGTAGAGCAGGTGGAAGAAAGACATCGATGGCAAAGACAGATAGAAGCAGAGATGTAGAGCAGGTGGAAGAAAGACATCGATGGCAAAGACAGGTAGAAGCATAGATGTAGAGCAGGTGGAAGAAAGACATCGATGGCAAAGACAGGTAGAAGCAGAGATGTAGAGCAGGTGAAAGAAAGACATCGATGGCAAAGACAGGTAGAAGCAGAGATGTAGAGCAGGTGGAAGAAAGACATCGATGGCAAAAACAGGTAGAAGCAGAGATGTAGAAGATGTAGAAGAAAGACATGGATGGCAAAGACAGGTAGAAGCAGAGATGTAGAAGATGTAGAAGTAAGACATCGATGGCAAAGACAGGTAGAAGCAGAGATGTAGAGATGTAGAAGATGTAGAAGAAAGACATCGATGGCAAAGACAGGTAGAAGCAGAGATGTAGAGCAGGTGGAAGAAAGACATCGATGGCAAAGACAGGTAGAAGCAGAGATGTAGAGCAGGTGGAAGAAAGACATCGATGGCAAAGACAGGTAGAAGCAGAGATGTAGAGCAGGTGGAAGAAAGACATCGATGGCAAAGACAGGTAGAAGCAGAGATGTAGAAGATGTAGAAGAAAGACATCGATGGCAAAGACAGGTAGAAGCAGAGATGTAGAAGATGTAGAATAAAGACATCGATGGCAAAGACATGTAGAAGCAGAGATGTAGAAGATGTAGAAGAAAGACATCGATGGCAAAGACAGGTAGAAGCAGAGATGTAGAGCAGGTGGAAGAAAGACATCCATGGCAAAGACAGGTAGAAGCAGAGATGTAGAGCAGGTGGAAGAAAGACATCGATGGCAAAGACAGGTAGAAGCATAGATGTAGAGCAGGTGAAAGAAAGACATCGATGGCAAAGACAGGTAGAAGCAGAGATGTAGAGCAGGTGAAATAAAGACATCGATGACAAAGAGAGGTAGAAGCAGAGATGTAGAAGATGTTTAAGAAAGACATGGATGGCAAAGACAGGTAGAAGCAGAGATGTAGAAGATGTAGAAGAAAGACATCGATGGCAAAGACAGGTAGATGCAGAGATGTAGAAGATGTAGAAGAAAGACATCGATGACACAGGCAGGTAGAAGCAGAGATGTAGAAGATGTAGAAGAAAGACATCGATGGCAAAGACAGGTAGAAGCAGAGATGTAGAGCAGGTGGAAGAAAGACATCGATGACAAAGACAGGTAGAAGCAGAGATGTAGAGCAGGTGAAAGAAAGACATCGATGACAAAGACAGGTAGAAGCAGAGATGTAGAAGATGTAGAAGAAAGACATCGATGACACAGACAGGTAGAAGCAGATATGTAGAAGATGTAGAAGAAAGACATCGATGGCAAAGACAGGTAGAAGCAGAGATGTAGAGCAGGTGGAAGAATGACATCGATGGCAAAGACAGGTAGAAGCAGAGATGTAGAGCAGGTGGAAGAAAGACATCGATGGCAAAGACAGGTAGAAGCAGAGATGTAGAGCAGGTGAAAGAAAGACATCGATGGCAAAGACAGGTAGAAGCAGAGATGTAGAGCAGGTGGAAGAAAGGCATCGATGGCAAAGACAGGTAGAAGCAGAGATGTAGAAGATGTAGAAGAAAGACATGGATGGCAAAGACAGGTAGAAGCAGAGATGTAGAAGATGTAGAAGAAAGACATCGATGGCAAAGACAGGTAGAAGCAGAGATGTAGAAGATGTAGAAGAAAGACATCGATGGCAAAGACAGGTAGAAGCAGAGATGTAGAGCAGGTGGAAGAAAGACATCGATGGCAAAGACAGGTAGAAGCAGAGATGTAGATCAGGTGGAAGAAAGACATCGATGGCAAAGACAGATAGAAGCAGAGATGTAGAGCAGGTGGAAGAAAGACATCGATGGCAAAGACAGGTAGAAGCATAGATGTAGAGCAGGTGGAAGAAAGACATCGATGGCAAAGTCAGGGAGAAGCAGAGATGTAGAGCAGGTGAAAGAAAGACATCGATGGCAAAGACAGGTAGATGTAGAGGATGTAGAAGGAGTAAATCGAGCGATCTAAAAGAATGGCGCCGAACAGGATGGCTTGGAAGGTGTTTGTTGACTCTTTTTTTTTTTTAAATCAGCATTCTTAATTTCAGGGAAACATCAGTAGCATAACTGGGAAACATCAGTAGTTTAACTCCACTGGAAGTGATATCATTCGCACCCATCGGAAACAATCATCATATTCCAAGCTACGGAAACTATCGCCATGTTCTCATCATCATCATCATCGAGTGCCGTCTCCACATCGAAAATTGGCTACCATGGAGCGCCATTCCACTCTGTCTCTTGCTTTGATTTTGCAGGTTATCATAGACTGACTTGTCCATCTTTTGATGTCGCTCCTCCATGTTAGTCTTGTTCTGCCATGTTAGTCTTGGTCTACCTCTGCCACTTTTACATTGTATTTTACCTTTCAAGATTACTTTAAGTAGGCTGTTGTGTCTTTTAACTTGGCAAAAAAAATATCATTTGCCTTGTTTGAATTGTGTTTTTTATTTGTTCTCTTTTCATTTTTAGTTGTTTCAAGACTTCATCGTTTCTTTTCTTTTCTTCCAACTAAATCTTCCTTTTCTTCTATAGATCCACATTTCAAAGGCTTCAATTCTCTGTTCATTTTTCTTGTCTAATGTCAGTGTTTCTGCACCATATATGAATGTTGAGAATATATAATATTTTGCAATTCATAGTTTTAGCACTGGTGTTATTTGTTTTGATGTTTTCCATCACTGGTTATAGTATGTCCAAGGTAGTTGTAGCTATGTACTGTCTCCTGGTCTATTCCTTCAATTTTGATATCCACCTGTAGGTTTTGGGTATTATCTTTGTTTATGATCATAGTTTTAGTCCTTTTGATATACATATCTATTCCATATGTTTTGCTTATCATGTTTATTTCATTTAGTAATTATTGTAGATCTTTAGGATTTTCTGCTAGTAATACTGTATCATCAGCATATCTTAGATTATTGATTATCTTTCCATTAATACTTAGACCTTGCATCTCTGTGATGTTTTTAAAGATTTGCTCAGTGTATAGATTGAACAAGCTTGGTGATAGGATGCATCCCTGTCTTACTTTTCTTTTTATGTCCATAGATCTAGGGTTCTCTTTAATGTTCATGTTCAACTTTACGGCAACCTTCACCACATTTCACTTTACATGAAACATCACCATTTACACCTAACGGGGATCATTACTATGTTCACTTTACGGAAATTTACGGCATTCTTTCTTTTTCAGTGTTCACCCGTTACGCCGGCGTGGCTGCGCTGTGTCGCATGTCTAAGACAAGTCGTGATATCTTCGATTCGGCACACCCGCCTTATACATGAATGCATGTTTAATTGTTTCAAAATCTTGCCCTGGCAGCGACATTTTTACTTTCTCTTTTCGACTTTTAACTTACAATTGTTCTTTAACGTGTGCAGCATGTACACAGGGCTACCTGATGTTTTTTTAGCCATTTTCCAAGAGGCAAAATGTCGTATACCTCTACCCTTTATCCGAGGAGAATAAAGCCACGAAAAAAAAAAATGAATTACAAGAGAAGACTCCAAGTGTCTGTAATGGAATTCGAACCCAGAACCTCCTGGTATATGATATCTATTGTTCTTTTTTTTCTGTTGTTGATTATTTGTCATTTTTTTCCGAGTGCTGTAAACATACCTCTTCCTCTGAATTGAATCGCTGATTACCGCCTCGGAAGTTTCCCTCTATAATAATATTCATTTATTATTATTTGTCTACAGTCTAAACCACTGGGAACTACAATTCGTGCTGTTTCGTCCTAAATGTTTGTCTGTAACTCAAGTATTCAGCCCTACCCTATCCGGGAGATACTTGTCTTAATATGAAAAATACAGATACACTATGTATTTCCGAGTTGTGATCGCAGCCTTCTGCTATAGTCATGAGAACACCTGCGCGAAAGACATTGTCCACAATAGCTAATTTTTGAGTTAGCTGAGTAGCGGTGTTCCCTAGCGTTTGGCTTTTCGTAGCAAGGCGCTGTGCCACAGAGTACGGGTTCGATCCTGCTTCGGTCCATACATTCTTCTTTGTTTTCTTTTTCTACTGTTGATTATTTGTCATTTTTTCCGATTACTGTAAACATACCTCTTCCTTTGAATTGAATCGCTGATTACTGCCTCGGAAGTTTCCCTCTATAATAATCATCATCATTGAGTGCCGTCTCCGCAACGAAGGTGGGCTACCATGGAGCGCCATTCTGCTCTATCTCTTGCTTTGATGGTGCAGGTTGTCATCGGTTGATTTGTCCATCTTTTGATGTTACTCGTCCATGTTAATCTTGGTCTGCCTCTGCCTCTCTTACCTTGTATTTTCCCCTCCAGGATTACTTTCAGTAGGCTGTTGTGTCTTTTAACATGACCCAAGAATCGCATTTGACTTGTTCTAATTGTGTTGAGAAGTTCTCTTTTCATTTTTAGTTGTTTTAAGACTTCATCGTTTGTTTTCTTTTCCTTCCATCCAACTCTACCTATTCTTCTATATATCCACATTTCAAAGGCTTCAATTCTCTGTCCTGTTTTCTTGTCTAATGTCCATGTTTCAGCACCATATAGGAATATTGAGAAGATGTAACATTTTGCTATTCTTAGTTTTAGCTCTGGTGTTATTTGTTTTGATGTTAGTATGTCCTTCATGACATTAAAATTACTTTTTGCCATTCCTATTCTTTTGTTTATTTCAGTTGTACATTTTCCATCACTGGTTATAGTATGTCCAAGGTTGTTATAGTTCTGAACTGTCTCAAGGTCTATTCCTTCAATTTTGATATCCACTTGTGGATTTTGAGTATTTTCTTTGTTTATGATCATAGTTTTAGTCTTTTTGATATTCATATCTAATCCATATTTTTTGCTTGTCGTGTTTATTTCATTAAGTAATTGTTGTAGGTCTTTAGGATTTTCTGCTAGTAGTACAGTATCGTCAGCATATCTTAGGTTATTGATTATCTTTCCATTAATTTGTAGGCCTGGCATCTCTATGATGTTTTTAAAGATTTGCTCAGTGTATAGATTGAACAAGCTTGGTGATAGGATGCATCCTTGTCTTACTCCTCTTTTTATATCAATGGACGTAGAGTTCTCTTTGTTATATTTTATTATTGCTGTTTGCTCCCAGTATAGATTGCATATTAGTCGTATATCCATGTCATCTAGATGTATCTCTTTTAGGCATTCTATAAGTTGTTTGTGGTGTACTCTATCAAAAGCTTTGGTGTAGTCTATGAAGCAGGCATATATTGGTTTGTTTACTTCTGTGTATTTTTATATTATTTCTATAATAATATTCATTCATTATTATTTGTCTCCAACCTCCCTGTCAAGGGTCAACGTCTAACCTCTAGACCAATCAGCTTTAAGCTGTCGGTCAGGATCGAACCCAACCTCTTGTCCTCGGTAGTCCAGTTCCCTTGATTATACATTTTCCCATTTTTGACAATAGAAACAAGAAAAAGAGTTCTTAAATGTTATGTAGAGTCAGTCTTAACGTATGAATGTGAACTATGGACAATAAGAGGACAGACATGAAAATCACTGGAGACTGTAAAAATGTGGTTTTTCAGAAGAATGTTGATAATGCCATAGAAAGAGTAATGAAAACGATCTGAAAAAGGCCAAAGCAAAAAGAGAGCTCATTTCCAATATTAGGAAGAAACAATCATCATTTTTTCTCCATGCAATGAGAAGGGAACGGCTGGGATATATTGTGACAACTGAAAAAAAATTGAGGGTCGAAGAGATAGAAGGAAAAAAAGAGAAAAGATACCAGACAGCTTAAGAGAATAGCTGGGCAGAAGGTCAACAACAGAAGTGATAAATAACTGTCGAGATTAAAAGTTGTAGACAGACATGATCACCTACGCCAGCAGGCCCGGTACTTGATGATGATGATGAATCGAGTTCACAAACCAATGAGACATCGCAGCTCCTGCATCCAATGGAACTGACTACTTATGAGTCTCTCTCGAATACCCCGATATCACTCCCGAATTCAGCAATTACATAAGGAAAAAAAAATTACAAGCCCCCGAAAAAAAAAAAAATTTCTCTAGGAAACCTCCAGCATTTGTAGTACTGAGATATTCAACAGATGGTTGAAAAAAAGAAGAAGAAAAAAAAGTCCTAATCGCCGACGTAAACTGATAAGCCAGATAATATTTCCAAATCTCCAGACGCTTTTAGATAATGCGCCTGATATTGATTCTTAATAATATTAAAACCGTGAAAGAAAATCTAGTACCTCGAGAGCTCCATAGCAGAGAATATCAAATACTAATGGGAATTTCTTCCACATTGCGCAAGCGAAAATAGCATTCTGAAAATAAGCCACATTAGATCAAATTTCGTCTCCGCACTTAGGTTTGGCTCTAATGTATTTTCTGTCTCCTGTTCGGATGGTATACTCCGGTAGATAGCTATCTGTCAACTTCTTGATGCTTTCATGTAAATTATATCTCTGTCGTAACTCATTCACTACTAGGAGCCGCACCCTGCGTCTATCGTTACAGCGTTTATACAATTTCAAAGGTGTGTCTGATATATCCTGTCTGGATGGAGAATAACGACCTCGTGCCTTTATATTACTTTACCGCGTCTCGCACTTCACTTTATTTTGGTTTTCTCCTCTCCGTTTTGTTTTACACACTTCAATTTGTTTTACTTGTTTGCTTTGCTTCACTTCACTTTATTTTGGTTTTCTCCTCTCCGTTTTGTTTTACACACTTCAATTTGTTTTACTTGTTTGCTTTGCTTCACTTCACTTTATTTTGGTTTTCTCCTCTCCGTTTTGTTTTACACACTTCAATTTGTTTTACTTGTTTGCTTTGCTTCACTTCACTTTAACTTTAACTTTGCCTTGCTTTGATTTGCTTTAATTTACTTCACTTTAATTTCTTTTCACTTTGCTTTACTCCACTTCATCTCAAATCGCTTTATTTTATTTTATTTTATTTTATTTTATTTCATTTTATTTTATTTTATTTTATTTTATTTTGTTTTATTTTATTTCACTTCACTTTACTTCACATTACTTCACTTTATTTTACTTCACTACACTTCACCTAACATTACTTTTTCTTTACTTCATTTATATAGTGTAAAAAGCTAAAAACATGAAAGACACAATCAATGGTAAAGGTAGCCCATATCATTAGCTTCATCTGGTAGTATACAGAGTATTGGTCGATAGCTCACTGATTGACATCCAATATTAATTTCGAAATATTTAAGGATTTTAAATAAAATTAACTAGCAAGAATCAGCGGCATTTAAAGTACATAATCAGTTGTGAAAAGACAAGGGAATGTAAAGGGGCACACAACAGGGATGGGTGGTATCGCCAGACTTCTCGTTGTACAGTGAAAGCACTATTGGGCACATAGAACTCATGTCTCGAACAAAAGGGGATATTATCATCATCATCATCATCATCATCATCGAGTGCGCTCTCCGCAACGAAGGTTGGCTGCCATGGAGCGCCATTCTGCTCTGCTCTTGCTTTGATGGTGCAGGTTGTCATAGTCTGATTTGTCCATCTTTTGATGTTACTCGTCCATGTTAGTCTTGGTCTGCCTCTGCCTCTTTTACCCTGTATTTTCCCCTCCAAGATTACTTTTAGTAGGCTGTTGTGTCTTTTAACATGGCCTAAAAATCACATTTGTCTTGTTTGAATTGTGTTTAGTAGTTTTCTTTTAATTTGTAGTTGTTTTAAGACATCATCGTTTGTTTTCTTTTCCTTCCATCCAATTCTACCTATTCTTCTATAAATCCACATTTCAAAGGCTTCAATTCTCTGTTCTGTTTTCTTGTCTAATGCCCATGTTTCTGCACCATACAGAAATGTTGAGAAGATATAACATTTTTCTATTCTTAGTTTTAGCCCGGGTGTTATTTTGTTTTGATGTTAGTATAATTTTCATGACATTAAAATTACTTTTTGCCATTCCTATTCTTTTGTTTCAGTTTTAAGCTTCCCATCACTGAAAATGTGGATATAAAATAAAGGTCAAGGTCAAGTACGAGATTTGAATCGGCGTCTTCTTAGCGCGCCAGCTTTCACCCATACGTGCTCGGCCACCTATCCGGAAGTGTTCGGAAACGTCTGGATAGTGTCGCATCAAACATCGAAACTCACGATGCGAGGCGGCATTCCTCACCGTCCCAGAGTACCACCCTGTTATCCATTTCTGCCAGCGGCTGGGTCGAACGCGGGTGTTTTTTTTTTTTTCCAACCACTAGTATAATTCACACTGCTTCCAGCGGGAATCGAACACGGGTTGTCCGAACGTCGGTAACCCAGTCGGGTGGATATAACCTAGCATGACAGCAAAACAGCATGAGTTACGCAGTTCATACAGTACTGATAACCAAGAATGAAAATAATTTTAAATATTAATAGTTATATGTGTTGAAGAAATGTGAAAAGGGAACTCGATGTGAAAAGTAGATGGAAGTAATGGTGGTCTAAAATTTAAAAAAAATTAAAATTAAACCAAGCGCAAAACATATGCAAGCGGTAAAAAGCTCAGACAAGTAGATTGTTCTAAATATTTGAGTGCAAGGATAACATCAGATGGAAGCTGTCTAGCTGAGGCGAAATGCAGAATCGCACAAACCAATAATTTATTTTATTAAATGTAAAGTAAAGTAAAGAGCCCCTGTCACGCCAAGTGGCGTATAGGGAATATGGTGTTTGTGACCATAAATTTGTACAGACCTTCAGCACATGATTTTTGGGGTAATATGGTCGGTATTACGCCCGTGCCGCTTTACTTTCGCAGAAGAAAAAAAATCCGGCACCCATTTAAAGCTGGGTGAACCTGAAAGCCGTCGGTTGGTATCGAACCCTACCTCTTGTTGTTTTTATTCCAGTTCACTAACCACTGAGCTATCGCGGCTCCCGTTTTTTTTTTTTTTTTACTAATATGAGATATATGTTGTGCAACAAGTTATTATCATTGAACTTTCCTTGCGGATTCCAGGACGTTCACTGTCTCGCAGTATCGCTTGGTGATCTTCGTAATGTGTGGCCAATCCAACCACATTTCATGTTATTGTCCTCCGTCCCTAGTGGTGTCTGATGAGCAGTTATTTTACAGCAGTTTTCGTGTGTAAATTTGTTTCTACCTGTCCATTCTAGCTGTTGTCCTTTTGAGCCGAAGATGGCACCTAAGATAGAAATTCTAGACTTTCTATGTCCGACGATATTTGTTATCAAGTGCCAGACCTTGACCCACATTGTATCTCGTCACACAGCTCTGTTCTGGGCGAGCCGCTCAATCTCAGTTAAGAATACCATGCCTCTTGTTGCTGCCTCTCTCCTCAGTGTTCTTTTTCAGTGTCTTTTTTTCTTTTGCGCTCTATTTCCCTTTTGCTTTGAGATTCTCTTGTTATCTCTTTTTGATCGCAAGGTCAGCATATGACTATTTCCTCCTGATTATATATTAAAACATCATCTGTTAGTATTTTATGTATACGTTGTTCTTGTTTGTTTTTTTCTTTTTTTTTTTGTTTTTTTTTTATGGTAAAAGCTATCTTTGATTTCATCTTTTGCTTTATTTGTATGTAATTTTATTTGGCCATCTAATATTAAGAAACTACCGGAGACATATGTTCATAAAGCATTGGTCTCGAGGCAAGACGCCGGCCTCGAGCCAGAGAGGTTTTGGGTTCAAATACCGGTTAGTTGGGATTTTTATTTATGATTTCTCTCTGCGGCAACCACCCCTGGTCTCAGCAGTGAGGCCCGGCTTGAAACGTCAATTACTCATCGACGGAAAAAATATGAGTACCTTCGAAGTCGGAATTATCTGCCTGTGCGGCGAAGGGCGGCCCCTGTGCATACGGATGCCAGACGAAAATGGATTAACACGCAAAATTCAGTTCCTAGTCTCAAGGGACTTCGTCAGATGGTCAAGGCTGGCGAAAGAAAAAAAATGTAAAAAATAAAGCATTGCATTCTGTTGTTACAGTCCACTCCAAAATGCATACCCTCATACGTCATCAAATATCTGGGAAACCCCGGGACGGATTACCATGAATGTGTGCATGTCGTCTTATGGAAGCTGTCATGAGCACATATGGACATGCTCGGAGTGCAATGATGATGACCCACAAATAACTCAATAACTCAATGTCGTCTTTGATGGTGCAGGTTGTCATAGGCTGATTTGTCCATCTTCTGATGTTATTTTGATTACACTAGTACAATTATGTGTGTGTGTGTAATTAAGTAATTTGCGGGTCATCATCATTGCACACCGAACATTTCCATAGGTGTTCAAATCCCCTCCTTAGCAAGCCCCGCAGTGTCCAGCGACTGACGACTCTAGTTCTGTGTTGGTTGATAGGTCCTCTTGCACGCCCACTATGTTTCTCGTTTCTGGCTGTGCCCATCTTAAATCCCATTTCTTTCATCCGAAGAAGTGACGTGGACTCATTATTGTCGAAGTCATGTGCCCTTGTCAGTGTTTTTGTATAAACCGTAAAAAAGACAGAATAGAAACTATCCAAAGAATTCTATTTTATTTATGGTCCTTTTCGTCTTGTCAGGCGGTCTAGTGCAGGCTATTGTGATTTTTTTTTTTTTGGAGGGGGAGGGTTTTGTTTTTGTCGCATAGCTTCTCTATTAGCTAATTCTACCAATGTTTGACACACACACACAGCCACAGAATGAATAAGTCAGGCCCACTGATCCACAGGATTTTCCATCCTTTTTCATGAGTTTTTATAGTTCATGAGTCTTAATACGTTGCAGGACAGTTAAGTTGGTTATTTTGTCCTGCCATTTGACGTGCATTATTCTGTGGAGACATCGCATGTGGAAGACATTTAGTCTTTTTTCGTGATTTGAGTATGTTGTCCAGGTTTCAGACCCATATAATAGTGTGCTAAGCACACAAGTTTAATATATTAAGAGTTTGGTCTTCAGTGTTACTTTCATGTTGTTCCAATTTTATATAACGCCAGGGCAATAAATCAAATAAAACTTCAGCAATTGAAACCAAAAGGTTATTAAGTTATAACATTTTGAAGACGGGTATGAGTTTCGAAACGGGCTATATTTGATTTTGTTTCCCTTAAAACAAAAGTGAAAGAAAATATTGATGTGAATTTTTTTTGTTAATTTTCTCTTTCGCATTTTTATTTCAGTAAAGGCACTGGACGATGCCTATGACCAGTCCAAGAGTATCTATGGTAAAAGTCGGACATTCGGTGCTGTTACTGTTCCTGCTTTTGCTCTCCCCTGAACCTCAAGCTCAGAAAATACCAAAGTACCACAACGACCATGTTCGGCATAACGAGATGGACACGTTCGACAACTCTCATGTACTTGTGAAAGAGAATGAAAGTGCCAAATATCTTTACAAGGGAATTTCAAGAAAGTGAGCATTTTTTTGTTGTTGTTGATCCGTGTTTTGATATAAGGCCATTTTCGTCTTGTCAGACGGTCTAGTAGAGGTTATTGTGTGTGTGTATGTGTGTTTTTTTTTTTTTTTTTTTTTTTAGGTTTTGTTTTTGTCGAACTGCTTCTCTCGTGGATAATTCTACCAATGTTTGACAAACACACACGGCGGCCACAGAATGAACAAGTCAGGCCCACTGATCCACATGGTTTTCCATCCTTTTTCATGAGTCTTTTCTCTTCTAAGTGTTGCCTTAGCACAGTCTCAAATGATGTTATAACATTCCTTATACATGCTCGCCATGATGTGCAATCACTTGTCAGATGTTCCCAGTCATTTTCACAGATGGAGAAGTCATTCAGAGATGATTTACAGATATCTCTATATCGTAGTTTAGGTCTGCCGATTTGTCTTTTTCCGTGTGTTAGTTCACCATATATTATTTGCCCGGGGATGCGTTTTTCTTCCATTCGCTGGATGTGCCCCAGCCATCTTAATCTTCCACATCTAAACATCGATATGATTGTTGGGGTCTTAGTACATTGCAGGACAGTTAAGTTGGTTATTTTGTCCTGCCATTTAATGTCCATTATTCTGTGGAGACATCGCACGTAGAAGACATTTAGTCTTTTTTCGTGATTTGAGGCTGTTTTTTTTATTATGCTGTGTCATATTGTATGGTGTTTTTTTTATCGTTGTTTAATGCACAATTGTCTGTATTTAGGGTATCATCATCGTCATGTACCCTGCCGATTGGCGTAGGCGATCATGTCTCTCCACAATCTTCTATCTACAGTGCATCGTATCAGTTCTGTTGTTGACTGTTTTCCATGCCATGACACCAAGCTATCCAGTATTTTCTCTCTTTGTCGTCCGTGATCTCTCTTTCCTTTTATTTTGCCAGTTGTAACCAAGTATTCTAACTTTCCTCTTCTCATGATGTGCCCGAAAAATGTTGATTGCTTCTTTCTGATGTTTTTTTAAGAGCTCCCTTTTTGTGTTGGCTTCTTTGAGAACTTCCTCATTGGTCTTTTTATCTGTCCAGTGAACTTTCAACATTCTTCTGAGAAATCCCATCTCTGTGGCCTTTAATCGTCTTTTCATTTGTTTGTCTACTGTCCATGATTCGCTTCCATAGGTCAGAATTGGTTCTATATAGCACCGATGAATTCTCTTTCTCATTTTTATTGACATAGATTTGTTGCATAAGATATTTTTCATTTTCTGAAATGCTATTTTGACCTGAGCTATTCTGCTTTTTATTTCTGTGATGCATCTCCCATCTGATGTTATTATTGTGCCCAAGTATTTGAAACGTTGTACTTGTTTCAGATTTGTCTCGTTTATTTTTATTCTGCATGATGGTGATGATTGTTTCTTCGATATAACCATTACTTCTGTTTTTTTACTATTCAGACTGAGACCTTTCTTGTTGCTTTCTTCTACTATTATGTCTATCATTTCTTGTAGTTCGTTCTCTGTCTCTGCTATTAAGACTGTGTCATCCTCATATCGCAAATTATTTATGTTGTGACCGTTGACTTCAATTCCTTTTTTGTCTACTATTGATCTCATAATATATTCGCTGTAAAGTGAAAACAAATCCGGTGACAGAACACAGCCTTGTCTGACTATTTAGGGTATACATATTACAATTTTTAAATGTTTCTTTCTTTCTGGCGTTAACCCGATGTCTCCTAAGGGAATTGATAGCCTTCATCGTCATCCGCCCTTAAAAAACGTTAAGTGGTCCTAGATTTGCTGTGTTGTGATTTATTAGAGTTTTGGACTCAATGCATCCGACTTCAGCATGATATTAATGCGTACCAGGTTGCTTTCCCTCATAATTCATCTACTTATAACAGAATATCGTCATCATCAAATGCCTTCTGGCGTCGGTGATCATGTCTCTATACAACTTCTGATTTCGACAGTTATTTATCATTTGCGTTGTTGACCTTCTGCCAAACCATTCTCTTAAGCTGTTTGGTATCTTTTCTCTTTGCTTCCCTGTATCTCACAATTTAGCTAGCTAGTTATCACAATATATTCCAGCTGTTCGCTTTTCATTACATGCCCAAACAATAATAATTGTTTCTTCCTAATGATGGATATTAGCTCTCTTTTTGCTTTCACCTCTTTTAGACCGTTTTCTTTATTCTTTTTAACTGTCAATGGTATTCTCAACATTCTTATGTAAAAAAAAAAAACATTTATACAGCCTACAGTGATTTTCTTGTCTGTTGTCCTATTATCCGAGATTCACATCCATATGATAAGACTGGATCTATATAACATTTAAAAGCTCTTTTCTTGTTTCTAATGTCAAAAATGGATTGCAGTGTATCTTCCTCATTTTATAGAAAAATTGCTTCTGCCTGAGCCATTCTGCATCTCACCTCTGTTGTACATCTTCCATCTGGTTGACATTGTTCCGAAATATTGAAATTCATTTACCTGTTTTAATATTGTTCCACTTGTCTTTATTGTGTTCTGCAGTGATGTCTTTTTCTTTATTGTTACCATTACTTCTGTATTTTTGCTATAAAGGCTGAGTCCTTTATTTTTGCTTTCCTTCACTATAATGTTTAATATTTCTTGTAACTCATTTTCACTCTTAGCGATTAAGACTGTATCATCAGTATAAAAAAAAAGTAAAGAGCCCCCGTCACGCCAAGTGGCGTAAAGGGAATATGGTGTTAGTGACGATAAATTTTACAGACCTTCGGCACATGATTTTTGGGGTAATGTGGTCGGTATTACGCCCGTGCCGCTTTACTTTCCCAGAAAAAAATCCGGTACCCATTTAAGGCTGGGTGAACCCGAAAGCCGTCGATTGGGATCGAACTCTACCTCTTGTCCTTTGTAATTCAGTTCACTAACCACTGAGCTGTCGCGGCTCATATCATCAGTATACCTGAGTTTATTTATATTATGACCCCCAATTGTTATTCCAGGCATGCCCCTTATGGATCTTAAATTAATGTCACTATATCTGGTGACAGCACACAACTTTGCCCAACAACCCTGTTTTATTTGTTGAAACATTCCCAGTTGATTTCCAATTCTTATGTCCGCTCTTTGTTGCCAGTACATGTTCTTTACTTTAGATCTTTGCTGTCTACGTTTATGCTTTCTAAAATTTTGATTATTTCTTGGTGCTTTTCTTTGTCAAATGCCTTGGTGCAATCTATGAAACATAGGTAGAGATATGTTTTCACCTCTATGGCTCTTCCTACTAAAGATCTTATCTTACATTATCATTGTTCGTACCTTTACCTCTAACAAAACCACACTGTTCATCACTAACTTCTAGACTGATTTTATTTCGCACTCTTCGCTTGATGATTCTTAGTAATATCTTAGTCATGTAGCCTCATAAGGCTTATTGTGCAATGATCATCGCATTCAATCGCACCCGATCTCTTTGGTAGGGCTATGAATATTGATTTGAGCATGTCATCTGGTATATATCCGCTGTTGTAGATATCATTCAATATTTTTGTTATTATTTCTTTTTCAATATCACCCATGGATTCAATCTGTTCTTTAGTTATATTAGCCGGTCCAAGAGCTTTTCCTGGATATAACCATCTACTTGTAATATTTTTTTTTTAAAGTAAAGAGCCCCGTCACAAGTGACGTATAGGGAATATGGTGTTAGTGACCTTAAATTTTACAGACCTTCGGCACATGACTTTTGTGGTGATGTGGTCGGTATTACGTCCGTGCCGCTTTACTTTCCCAGAAAAAAATCCCGTAATTTTTTTTTTTTTTTTTTTTTTTTTTGCGTTCGCCAGCTTTTACCTCTGACGAAGTCCCTAGAGAATAGGAACTGACTTTTGCGCGTTAATCCGTTTTTTTTTCATTGACAGCCGTGTGCACAGGGATCCCTCGCCGCAAAGGCAGATAACTCTGTCTTCGGAGGTACTCATTCTTTTCCGTCGATGAGTAATTGACGTTTCAAGCGAGGCCTCACTGCTGAGACCAGGGGTGGTTTCCGACGAGAGAAATCACAAATAAAAATCTGGTGCAGCCGAGATTTGCACCCACAATTTCTTTGTCTTGAGGCCGGTGTCTTTCCTCGAGACCAACCTGTCCCCCAGGTAACCATTTAAGGCTGGGTGAACCCGGAAGCCGTCGATCAGGATCGAACCAGATTTCTTGTAGTCCATCTCACTAACCACTGAGCTATCGCAGTTCCCCACTTACAATATAGGCAGCAAAAAAAAAAAAAAAAAAAAACATACACAACTAAATTATCAATGCAAAACAGCAGTCCGTACATTTGAATCTCAGCGCAGATCTGTAATGATTACGTTCTGTTTCTGTTTATAAACTTAGACGCAAATGACGCCTTGTTGTGTTTTACGTCATGTTTGTTATGTAAATACACAGGTGTTTGTTAGTAGCTTGTCCAGGCTGGTTGATAAAGTGATAACCGTTCTACGCTTGTTGGGATAATGTATACATAAGATAAACATAAAGTATTACTATTTGTAGATGAAATAAAAACATTATTTCACGAGAAATAGACTTTCATAAAATGCTAACATTAATTCAAAATAAAATTACAATATTCTCATTTTAAGAGCAAATTATTATTTTTTGCATTCTTCTTTTTCTACCTATCAGCTCCCTGGGGAGCTTATAGGTGAAGCATTCTTCAACAAACACTTTCCAGACAATTCTGTTTCTTGCTATTCTTTTAAGATCATTCCATGTCTTCCCATCATCGTATCTCTGCTTCCATCTGTCTTCTCCGACAATATTTTGGTCTTCCTCATTGTCTTTTTCCTTGGGAATTAAAATAAAGGCTTTTCGTGTAATACTCTCATTTGGCTTCCTTGGCGTATTCTATCCAGCTTCGGCGTCTTATCTGTATCTCTTTATCCACTGGTATTTGACTGGTACATTTCCATAATTCTATGTTAGTGATTTTGTCCTGCCATTTCCATCATTTTATTCTGTGTAAGCATCCATTAATGAAGGTCTGCATTTTCATGATTGTCATTTTTCTTTGACTTGTCCATATTTGTGAAGTTTTTTTGGCTTATTTATTTTACAGTTTGGGATAGCCAGTCCCATGCCCAACTCTCCTAAGTCGCCTCTTATGAAAATGCCTGGTAGGGAACAGCGCCACTATTATTTACTCCCCTTTCAAGCCCCGCCGGTGCACGGGCTTATTTGTTCATTAATGAGCGTAAATTGTCTTGTAATAATTTTTACGATTGCGATTTACATATATGTGGCGTTTCGCTAGGCACGTCCGATTTTAGCGAGAATTTTAACTATCACCTACATGCTTATGTTTCTCTTTATTTGTTGGTATTTTCTACTTGTCACTGAATGACAAAACTAATTGCGATTGTCGGTTGTAATGCACACCTGCTAGTAATTTCCTTTCCTTTACTTTTCTTTCATCACTTCCTTTGTTCCCGTTCGGGTGTCGATAGAAATAGAAAGTTCTAGATCTCGCCCTTTTGTCAGCCTCACTCATTGTCAAACGATGTTGTACCTTTTTTTTATGTGTCTGTCCGTCTTATTCTAGGTCTACCTCTGCTCGTCACCCTTCTCCACTTTTAATACATGCTTTGAATGGTAAGGAAACACACGGAATTCTTTCTAGATAGGCAAACCAGTTTATTTTCTGCTTCTTTTTGTAGCTTAGGATTGCCTCAATGCCTTCGCTTCCTCTTATAATATCGTTTCTGATTGTGTCTTTTCTGCTGCTCTAAGCGCTGTTCTCGGACATCGCATCTCTGTGGTGACTTTATTTTATACTTAGACGTACCATTAACCATTCTTTACGTTCACATTTTGGCCGTGTTTCTTAAGAGATATAACTGGATTATCTCTGTGTCCAGCGTAACTTTTGCTCTGTGTCAGCATAACTTTGGATTATCTCTGTGTCAGCATAACTTTAGGATTATCTCTGTGTCCACATAACTTTAGATTATCTCTGTGTCCAGCATAACTTAGGATTATCTTGTCAGCATAACATTACTCTGTGTCCATAACTTGTCACTTGAGACATAATCTATATGTTTGTAGTGAAACAACTCTGTCGTAAGATACTAAAACGTTTGTCTCTACTCAGTCAACCATTTGCTTAAAATACTTGTCTCAACTGCGCAGTAGCGAGACGACCTATAGTGAAGTTTCCATAAATTGTTATATCTTCTCAACATTCCTTTCAAACAGAAACATGGGCATTTGAGACAAGAAACCGAACTGAATTGAAGCCTTTGAAATATAAGTTTTATAGAAGAATAGGATGAATTGGATGGAAAGAGAATAAACAAATGATGAAGTCTTAAAACAATTAAAAATTAAAAGAGAACTACTAAGCACAATTTAAGAAAGACAAATAAGGTTTTGGGGTATGCTAAAAGGCACAGCAGCCTACTCAAAGTAATCTTGGAGGGGAAAATGCAAGGTAAAAGAGGCAGAGGCAGACCAAGACTAAATGGATGAGTAGCATCAAAAGATGAACACGTCAGCCTATAACAACAAGCACTATCAAAGCGATAGACAGAACGGAATGGCGCTCCATGGTAGTCAACCTTCGATGTGGCGGACACAGCACTCAGTGATGATGATGATCAATTCCATTCCCATCACCCAACAAAATTGTTACACTACATGTACGCGACAAGTAACCTTGTCCCGCGCGACGTGGTTACTGAAGCACATACAGGTTGTACTGTATTGTTTAATTTTCAATATGTGTTGTAATGTATGGTGTTTGTTTGTATGCTCTTCATATACTTGTTTATTAATTGTCTTTGTATTACATTTTATTTGTATAGATTTAATCGTAGTCTCATATGCATGTTTCTTCTTCATTTAGTCTTATCTTTATATTTCCTCCACATTAGCGTGTTTAGTCTTATCTATATATTGCCTCTACATTAACGTGTTTCAAATGCATTTTCCATTATGATTTGTTCACTTGTCTCCTTGATACTCTCTTTACAGTTTTACATTCACTATCCGGAACAACTGCAATATCATCATCACCGTCACTCCGTGCGCATCCGAGATCCACTGGACTCTCTATGTTTTGCCCGAGAAACGTTCAGGTATCTGTAGTTTACAAATATTTTCTGAAATATTTATTTATTTGTGGCTTGTAGATAGATGAAAGCGTTTAACCTTCAATATGTTACTTCTTTTCCGATCATTTAATTTTTATGTTTATTTGTCCACCTTTTATTTTTAAAACACATACACACACTCTCGCTCTCTCTCTCTCTCTCTCTCTGTCGCTTTCTCTCTATCTCTCTACCTATATTTATCTCTCTCTATTTCTTTTCCTCTCTATCTCTATTCATCTCTATCTCTATCTGTGTGTATCTGTCTCTCTGTCTCTATCTCCATATATCTATCTCTATTTCTCTCTATCTATATTCTTCTCTATCTCTATATACCTCTATCTCTTTCTGTCACTCTATCTCTATATGTCTCTATATGTCTCTCTATATACTCTATATATATATATATATATATCTATCTCTGTTCTTCTCTATCTCTATCTCTCTCGATCTCTCTCTGTCTCTCTATATCTCTCTCTATCTATCTCTGTTTCTCCATATCTCTATCTATCTATCTATCTATCTATCTATCTATCTATCCATCTATCTATCCATCCATCCATCCTATCCATCCATCCATCTATCCATCCATCCATCCATCCATCCATCCATCCATCCATGTCTGTCTGTCTGTCTGTCTATCTATCTATCTATCTATCTATCTGCCTATCTCCTATCTATCTGTCTGTCTAATCTATCTTATCTAATCTATCTATCTAATCTATCTATCTATCTATCTATCTAATCTATCTATCTAATCTATCTATCTAATCTATCTATCTTTCGTTCGCACAATGTATTGTCTATATCTGCAATGTCGTTTCCTGTATAAATTTTACTGTCCTTTGTAATTCTTGCAGTGGCCAATATAGTTTTGTCTGTAGTGTTGTTTCTATGGGACAATGGATTTTCCTTAGTCTACTATTTTCAGTGCAGTCTTGAAGTATGTGTTCAGCTATCTGGGGCGCCTGTCCACATCTACAAGTAGTTGAGGTGCCGATCTTGAATTTTGTATACATGTGACTATGGAGTCGATTGTGTCCTGTTCTGAGACGTATAATGATAACTTGTTCCCATCTATTCATATTATGAAAGGCATCCTGATTTGGGACTTATGGTCTTCTGATTAATTTGATTATCTGTTTCTTCTGATGGTAGGTAACCGATGCATCTAGTTGTGTGCCTGTTGCACCTTCTTTAGACAGCTAATCTGCTCTCTCGTTTTCTGGTAGTCCACAGTGAGATGGGATCCACTGAGTTCAGTCAATAAGGTCTGCAGTGGAATTTTCTGGATTGTAGTGCCTGGAGTACGGATCTTGCATCTGTCAAAAACACTACAGGCTGAGGGCTAAGATTATTGGTCAGCAGTTCTTCTATTGCCAACTTTATTGATTGGATTTCTGCATCATAAATGTGAAAATATTTCCCTGTTGCTATTTTATTCATATCTCAAGTGTTATTTGGGTACTCTATGTATGCACCTGCTCCCCCATTCTTTACTGCAATCAGTACTGATCTATCTGTGTACACACGAATCCATAGGCCCTGTGGATATTCTTCATCCAAGAAAGTGAGAGTTATTGTTTTACGCTGTAGACTATTTTGTTCCTCCTTGTCAAGTATTCCTTTCACTTCTGTTCGTATTTGTATTAGCAATCCGCATTCCTCTGTCCAGGGAGTCTGTTCTGGTATGGGCAGAAGGGGCTGACAACTCTTGGTATGTCTGGTGTTTGTCTACAAATTTGCTTGGCTTGGTGGAAAAAACTGTTTCTCTTAAGCCGCAGCAGTGCAAGTTTTTGGAATCGGCCCTTCATTGGATGTCTCGGCATGCAAACAAATTTTTCTGCCTGTATCAGCACCTTTTTGTGTCCTTCCGTTCTCTCAGTGCTGGTATCCTCCACAATTTATCAATCTTCAAAATTGGTGTTGATTTCATTGCTCCTGTGATGACCCTAAGTGCCTGGTTTTGTACTTTATCCAGTTCTTGCAGTGTGGTGTTTGATGCTGAGCACCATGTGGATGACCCATATTCCAGATGTGGGCGTATACTCTGTTGGTAAACTTTACTGAGTATTTTCCCACTCGCACCCCACGTGGTTCCACACAGTTTTCTTAGAATAGCCAACTCCTCCTTGCATTTTGGGTTGCCTTATTTATCTGCCGTTACCAAGATAGTTTGCTGTCAAATATAACTCGATAAGTAGCTTGTATGTCTTTTTTCACAGGCTCATTGTTTATGTAGATGAGTCCTGCTTTTTGTTTTGGAGAGAGTGAAAAGTGTAGTGCTGAATTTGTCTGTATTGATGCTGATACACCATCTATTTGTCCATGAATTCAGTGCATTCATAGCTCTTTGTAACAATTTTGAGGCCACTGTTGCATACTCCTCTGTGCACCACATTACCAAGTCATCTGCATACATTGCCACTTTGATGCCATGTGGTATCAGTAACTAGGTCCTTGATGTAGATCAGAAAAAGTGTTGGAGATAGTATCCCTCCCTGTGGAACGCGCTGGCGTAGTAAAAACTTCTTACTCTTAAGACCATCCAGTTGCACTCTGGCTCTCCTGTTATGCAGGTATGCTTTCACCCATTTGTACATCTTGCCATTTACTCCATAATTTCTCAGTTTCTTCAAAAGCCCTTCCTTCCATACCTTATCAAATGCTTTCTTTAGGTCTATCCATGCTGCTAGTACCAGTTTCTTTTCTTGAAATGCATCCTCAATTTCCTGGGAAAGATAGGTTACCTGATCTTCGGTAGAGTAACACTGTCTAAATCCTGCTTGTTGTGGGACAAGGAGATTTTCACTTTCCAGATACCATTGCAGTCTGAGATTGATTATACGTTTCATTGTTTTACACAAACAGCTTGTAAGGCTGATTGGTCTATAGCTAGTGTCGTTGAACCATCTTTTCCTGGCTTTAGTAATGGCATCATAATTGCTTCTCTCCATGCCTGTGGCACTCTGCCTGTGATCTAGCAAATATTGTAGATCTGCAGTAGCTTTACTTTAAACTGCAATTCCCAAGTTCTTAATCATTTCATTGGACACCCCATCACTGCCTGGTGACTTTTTTAATTTTTAATTTGGAAATTGCCAGCTCTAGTTCTCTTTGTGTAATGGATATTTCCATGACTTCGTGTATGGTCCCTTCTTATCTTACATTTTGTTGCTTTAAGCGGGTCTCTTGTCGTATCTCTAGGCTAATTGCAATAAAAAAAATTAGGGAGCCGCGATAGCTCAATGGTTAGTGAACTGGACTACAAAGGACAAGAGGTAGGGTTCGATCCTGACCGACGGCTTCCAGGTTCACCCAGCCTTAAATGGATACCGGATTTTAAAGCAGCACGGGCGTAATACCGACCAAATTACCCCAAAAATTATGTGCCGAAGGTCTATAAAAATTATGGTCACTAACACAATATTCCCTATACGCCACTTGGCGTGACGGGTCACTAACACTATATTCCCTATACGCCACTTGGCGTGACGGGGCACTTTACCTTTATACTTTGTAATTGCAAAATTAATGTCATTTGCAAAGGAGTCTGCAAAGTGATTTGCTGCCTGCTTACCTGTTAGGATGTTTCCATTCTTCAGTGTAATTTTGGTGTTCCTTCCTGTACCCTCATCATTCAGCTGTTTTACAAGCTTCTACACTTTTCTTGTCTTGTTCAAGATTCACTGACTCTTGTTTTCTCTTTCCAGCTTCTCCGTCTGGCTTGTAGTTTAGCCATTTGAAATTTGGCCTTAGCATGCTGATAGTTATATGTTCCTTTCAAAGTGCAATCATTTTTAATAACTGTTTATAGTTTGCTCAGAATATTGAAAAATTCTTTTGAAGCTTTTAAACTCTCACATATCGTTGTTTTGTTTTTCTTTTGCATTTTACATCATTAACTTGTGCAGCATGTTTCCTAATTCTTTCAGTTTGTTTGCATATTTAATGTAAAACTCATTTATTTTCATTATATCCATCACTTCTAACGCTTTGTAAATGTATATTATATCCCTTTTATCGCTAATGATTTCCACATTTTTCTCTAAAGAAAACCACAAAGTGGTTTGTGGACTGGCTTACCGACAACAAAGGGGCTGGTTCATTCCATGGACCAACCAGTTATTGTATTTACCTAGTCTTACAACAGGCGCCGGATTTTTCTAGGAAAGAATGACAAGATTATATTACGTCATCTGACCATCTTACCTATATGTGTCAATTGTCACGAAAAGATATCACCACCAAAACCATATTTCCTATATGTCACACTCTCGGCGTGACAAGGCTAATAAAAAAAAAACACACAAAAAAACAAATAAAAAATAAAAAAGAGAAAAAGAAAGTATTCAAATCTACACATCTTCTATTTCTATCTTTACCCTTTTTTAACACTCTTTTATGATATATACCTTTAACAAGAGCTCGCCAGTCCTTTCTCAATTTGTATTTCTCTTCTAATCCTCTCCAAACGTAATTTCTCTATTTTTATTTCTCTTCTAATCCTCTCTAAACGTAATTTATCAATGCGACCTCTTTCTCATGGTTTCATCTTCATGTGTTTCCAGGTCTTTCGTGTTATTTCCGGACCAGAACACATCTTGCAATGCTTGTTGTTAGCTTTCAAAGCGTATGGCTTATCCATCTCCATCTTATTTTTTTTTATTTACCCTTTTATTCTCCACTGTTTGTTGATTTGTTATATGTCTCGGTTTGATAATGTCCGGCAATCCCATTCAAAGATGAATATACTTAATGTCTGCATTTTCTTTTTTCATTTCTGTTTGATATTTGCCCTGTTTTTGATGGTTTGGTCACGTATTTTGATCATCTTCTCTAGAAAAGACAATTATGCAAGGAACTGTTAAAGAGAAGGAGAGGTAGGCAGACAAAGAGATGGAAAGATAACATCAAGGAATGAACAGACCTCGATTTTGCAGTGAGAAAAATTATTATTGATGATAAAGAGAGAGAGATGGAGAAGATTGACCAAATTTGTCATTGGTGCCTAACGACGGTTATGGGATGAAGAAGAAGAGGAAGAGGAAGAAGAATAAGAAGAATAAGAAGGAGACGATAATGAAGTAGAAGAAAAAGAAGGAGAAGAGGAAGAAAAAAGGAGAAGACGATGAAGAAGAGAAAGAAACAGAAGAATAAGAAGGAGACGATAATGAAGTAGAAGAAAAAGAGGGAGAAGAGGAAGAAAAAAGGAGAAGACGATGAAGAAGAGAAAGAAACAGAAGAATAAGAAGGAGACGATAATGAAGTAGAAGAAAAAGAAGGAGAAGAGGAAGAAAAAAGGAGAAGACGATGAAGAAGAGAAAGAAGAAACAGAAGAATAAGAAGGAGAAGAAGAAAAAAGAAGAAGACGATGAAGAAGAGGAAGAATAAGAAGGAGACGATAATGAAGTAGAAGAAAAAGAAGGAGAAGAGGAAGAAGAAAAAGGGGAAGAGAAAGATGAAGAAGGAGAAGGGAAGAAGAAATAGGAGAAGGGGAAGAAGTAGAAGAATAGAAGGAGATGAGGAAGAGAAGAAGAAAAAGAAGGAGAAGAAGAAGAAAAAGAAGGGGAAGAAGAAGAAAAAGAAGGGGAAGAAGAAGAAGAATAGAAGGAGAAGAGGAAGAAGAAGTAGAAGAAGGGGAAGAAGTAGAAGAAAAGAAAGGAGAAGATGAAAATGAAGAAGAAGAAGAAGAAAGAAGAAAAAGAAGGAAAAGAATGAAAAGAGGAAGAAGAAAAAGAAGGAGATATGAATAAGAAAATGATGATGATTTCTCTGATCCATACATTAAGACTGATTTGACATTTCTATCGAACAATAAAAGAGAACTACTAAGCTACTGTGGCTCCCACCTAGTCCTATAGTTACGCTCTTTCGCTCATCATTCTTTCTCCTTTAGATTTCTGTAATATATTTTTGTCTTCAAACCTCCTGTTATCAAAACCGTGTGTGTACATTCCCTCTAAAATCTTCTATTCTCTATTAATCGCTTTTCAAAGTGCACCTTTTATCTTATATATGCAACAAAAAATATATATATATCAAGACGAAAAATCAACGAGGACAATCTCAAAGAGACCAAAACAAAAAGGGAGCTCATAAAAAAATAAAAGAATGAAACAATCAATATTTTTCGGGCACATCATGAGAATAGGAAATGTGGAATATTTGGTTACAACTGGGAAAATACACGGAAAGAATGATACAGGGAAAGAGAGAAGATACTAAAGAGCTTGGTGTCATGGCATGGAAAACGGTCAACAATATAATTCATACTGTGTACTGTGGATAGAAAATTGTGGAAGGACATGATCGCCTACGCCAACTGGTACGACGCATGGTAATGATGATACAAAAACACCCCATTCAAAAATCCAGAGGGTGGGATCCTAAGGTTGTATTTCGCTCATCACAAAGCGTGTATTTCACACATCATCTAGCACTCCGTGCAACTCAACTTTCACATGTAAAGCTACATCCGTCCTCCAGACTCCAGGGTGTTTCTTTCATTGAGGAGTCGAGACGGGGTTAGTACGAAATGGGTACAGCGTTTTATCCAAATCTTTAGCTTCTTGACACTCTATATTTAATCTTTGGTTAGTCGTTTTCTCATTGCGTAACTTCTATACTCAATCGTTTTCTCTTTGCGTAACTTCTATACTCCACTAATCGTTTTCTCATTTCGTAACTTCTATACTATACTAATCGTTTTCTCTTTGCGTAACTTCTATACTCCACTAATCGTTTTCACATTGCGTAACTTCTATACTATACTAATCGTTTTCTCATTGCGTAACTTCTATACTCAATCGTTTTCTCATTGCGTAACTTCTATACTCTATCTTTTCTCACTTCATAACTTCCATACTATACTAATCGTTTTCTCATTTCGTAACTTCTATACTATACTAATCGTTTTCTCATTTCGTAACTTCTATACTATACTAATCGTTTTCTCATTGCGTAACTTCTATACTCCACTAATCGTTTTCTCATTTCGTAACTTCTATACTATACTAATCGTTTTCTCATTGCGTAACTTCTATACTATACTAATCGTTTTCTCATTGCGTAACTTCTATACTTTACTAATCGTTTTCTCATTGCGTAACTTCTATACTATACTAATCGTTTTCTCATTGCGTAACTTCTATACTCAATCGTTTTCTCATTGCGTAACTTCTATACTCAATCGTTTTCTCATTTCATAACTTCTATACTATACTAATCGTTTTCTCATTTCGTAACTTCTATACTATACTAATCGTTTTCTCATTTCGTAACTTCTATACTATACTAATCGTTTTCTCATTGCGTAACTTCTATACTCCACTAATCGTTTTCTCATTTCGTAACTTCTATACTATACTAATCGTTTTCTCATTGCGTAACTTCTATACTATACTAATCGTTTTCTCATTGCGTAACTTCTATACTATACTAATCGTTTTCTCATTGCGTAACTTCTATACACAATCGTTTTCTCTTTGCGTAACTTCTATACTCCACTAATCGTTTTCTCATTGCGTAACTTCTATACTAAACTAATCGTTGTCTCATTTCGTAACTTCTATACTATACTATACTAATCGTTTTCTCATTGCGTAACTTCTATACTATACTAATCGTTTTCTCATTGCGTAACTTCTAAACTCAAATAATCGTTTTCTCATTGCGTAACTTCTATACTCAAATAATCGTTTTCTCATTGCGTAACTTCTAAACTCAAATAATCGTTTTCTCATTGCGTAACTTCTATACTCAAATAATCGGTTTCTCATTGCGTAACTTCTATACTCAAATAATCGGTTTCTCATTGCGTAACTTCTATACTCAAATAATCGGTTTCTCATTGCGTAACTCCTAAACTCCAGAACAATTTTTTTTTCAAAATGCATCATCTGAACTGAGATGATGGCAGTGTGAATGTAGCGGATTGAAAGGATAATTGACAGAGAAGAATGTCGAGAAACAGGTGATGCAGCAAAAGTTGGCAAGTCTTCTATATTCAACCAATTGTGCTCTATCAAACATTCTCCACTAATTGTGCTCTATCAAACATTCTCCACTAATTGTGCTCTATCAAACATTCTCCACTAATTGTGCTCTATCAAACATTCTCCACTAATTGTGCTCTATCAAACATTCTCCACTAATTGTGCTCTATCAAACATTCTCCACTAATTGTGCTCTATCAAACATTCTCCACTAATTGTGCTCTATCAAACATTCTCCACTAATTGTGCTCTATCAAACATTCTCCACTAATTGTGCTCTATCAAACATTCTCCACTAATTGTGCTCTATCAAACATCCTCCACTAATTGTGCTCTATCAAACATCCTCCACTAATTGTGCTCTATCAAACATCCTCCACTAATTGTGCTCTATCAAACATCCTCCACTAATTGTGCTCTATCAAACATCCTCCACTAATTGTGCTCTATCAAACATCCTCCACTAATTGTGCTCTATCAAACATCCTCCACCAATTGTGCTCTATCAAACATCCTCCACCAATTGTGCTCTATCAAACATCCTCCACCAATTGTGCTCTATCAAACATCCTCCACCAATTGTGCTCTATCAAACATCCTCCACTAATTGTGCTCTATCAAACATCCTCCACTAATTGTGCTCTATCAAACATCCTCCACTAATTGTGCTCTATCAAACATCCTCCACTAATTGTGCTCTATCAAACATCCTCCACTAATTGTGCTCTATCAAACATCCTCCACTAATTGTGCTCTATCAAACATCCTCCACTAATTGTGCTCTATCAAACACCCTCCACTAATTGTGCTCTATCAAACATCCTCCACTAATTGTGCTCTATCAAACATCCTCCACTAATTGTGCTCTATCAAACATCCTCCACTAATTGTGCTCTATCAAACATCTTCCACTAATTGTGCTCTATCAAACATCCTCCACTAATTTTGCTCTATCAAACATCCTCCACTAATTGTGCTCTATCAAACATCCTCCACTAATTGTGCTCTATCAAACATCCTCCACTAATTGTGCTCTATCAAACATCCTCCACTAATTGTGCTCTATCAAACATCCTCCACTAATTGTGCTCTATCAAACATCCTCCACTAATTGTGCTCTATCAAACATCCTCCACTAATTGTGCTCTATCAAACATCCTCCACTAATTGTGCTGTATCTTACATCATCATCGAGTGCCGTCTCCGCAACGAAGGTTGGCTACCATGGAGTGCCATTCGGCTCTGTCTCTTGCTTTGGTGGTGCAGATTGTCATAGGCTGATTTGTCCATCTTTTGATGTTATTCGTCCATGTTAGTCTTGGTCTGCCTCTGCCTCTTTTACCTTGTACTTTCCTTCCAATATTACTTTTAGTAGGCTGTTGTGTCTTTTAACATGGCCCAAAAACCGCATTTTCTTGTTTGAATTTTGTTTAGTAGTTCTCTTTTCATTTTTAGTTGTTTTAAGACTTCGTCGTTTGTTTTCTTTTCCTTCCATCCAATTCTACCTATTCTTCTATATATCCACATTTCAAAGGCTTCAATTCTCTGTTCTGTTTTCTTGTCTAATGCCCATGTTTCTGCACCATACAGAAATGTTCAGAAGATGTAATATTTTGCTATACTTAGTTTTAGCTCTGGTGTTATTTGTTTTGATGTTAGTATCTTCTTCATGACATTAAAATTACTTTTTGCCACTCCTATTCTTTTGTTTATTTCAGTTGTACATTTTTCATCACTGGTTTATAGTATGTACAAGGTAGTTGTAGTTCTGAACTGTCTCCAGGTCTATTCGTTCAATTTTGATATCCATTTGTGGGTTTTCAGTATTACCTTTGTTTATGATCATAGTTTTAGTCTTTTTCTTTAGGATTTTCTGCTAGTAGTACAGTATCATCATCATATCTTAGGTTATTGATTATCTTTCCATTAATTTGTAGGCCTGGCATCTCTATGATGTTTTTAAAGATTTGCTCAGTGTATAGATTGAACAAGTGTGGTGATAGGATGCATCCCTGTCTTGCTCCTCTTTTTATATCAATGGGTGTAGAGTTCTCTTTGTTATATTCTATTATTGCTGCCTGCTCCCAGTATAAATTACATATTAGTCGTATATTTGTGTCATCTGGAAGTTGTATCTTTTAGGCAGTCTATATAAGTTGTTTGTGGTGTTATTAAGTTATTGAGTTATTTGCTGGTCATCATCATTGCACTCCGAACATGTCCATAGGTGCTCAGATCCCCTCCTCAGCAATTCCCTCAGTGTCCAGCGACTGACGACTCCAGTTCTATGTTGGTTGATAAGTCTTCTTACACGGCCACCAAGTTTCTCATAGCTGCGCTGTCGTTGAGGACGGGGAACCGATGAATCGGGCGGACATCATTAATGCCCTCCGAGATGTGGGAAAAGTACAGGACTTCGACAAACACAGATCAACGTCACTTCTTCGGATGATGGAAATGGGAGTTAAGATAGGCACAGCCAGAAATGAGAAACTTGGTGTTTGTGGTGTATTATATCAAAAGCTTTGGTGTAGTCTATGAAGCAGGCATATATTGGTTTGTTTACTTCTGTGTATTTTTCTATTAATGTTCTCATGCAGAATATGGCTTCTTTTGTCCCGCTATTTTTCCTAAATCCAAATTGCTGCTCATATAATTAAGTTTTGATGTTATTCTGAATCCTTCCTTGTATAACTTTTAGCGTTTTTAGCATGATTTTTGTTACATGACTCATTAGGCTTATTATTCTAAAATCACTGCATTCAACTGCACCATTCTTTTTAGGCAATGCAATGAAAGTTGATGTTTTTAGTTCATTTGGTATCTATCCTGTGTGATATGAGTCTATTTTATATCCTCCACTAATTGTGCTCTATCTAACATCCTCCACTAATTGTGCTCTATCTAACACCCTCCTCTAATTGTGCTCTATCACTACATCCTCCACTAATTGTGCTCTATCTTACATCCTCCACTAATTGTGCTCTATGTAACATCCTCCACTAATTGTGCTCTATCTTACATCCTCCACTAATTGTGCTCTATTTTACATCCTCCACTAATTGTGCTCTATTTTACATCCTCCACTAATTGTGCTCTATCTAACATCCTCCACTAATTGTGCTCTATCTAACATCCTCCACTAATTGTGCTCTATTTTACATCCTCCACTAATTGTGCTCTATTTTACATCCTCCACTAATTGTGCTCTATCTTACATCCTCCACTAATTGTGCTCTATCTTGCATCATCCACTAATTGTGCTCTATTTTACATCCTCCACTAATTGTGCTCTATCTAACATCCTCCACTAATTGTGCTCTATCTTACATCCTCCACTAATTGTGCTCTATTTTACATCCTCCACTAATTGTGCTCTATGTAACATCCTCCACTAATTGTGCTCTATCTTACATCCTCCACTAATTGTGCTCTATTTTACATCCTCCACTAATTGTGCTCTATTTTACATCCTCCACTAATTGTGCTCTATCAAACATCCTCCACTAATTGTGCTCTATCAAACATCCTCCACTAATTGTGCTCTATCAAACATCCTCCACTAATTGTGCTCTATTTTACATCCTCCACTAATTGTGCTCTATCTTACATCCTCCACTAATTGTGCTCTATCTAACATCCTCCACTAATTGTGCTCTATCTTGCATCCTCCACTAATTGTGCTCTATTTTACATCCTCCACTAATTGTGCTCTATTTTACATCCTCCACTAATTGTGCTCTATCTTACATCCTCCACTAATTGTGCTCTATCTAACATCCTCCACTAATTGTGCTCTATCTTGCATCATCCACTAATTGTGCTCTATTTTACATCCTCCACTAATTGTGCTCTATTTTACATCCTCCACTAATTGTGCTCTATCTAACATCCTCCACTAATTGTGCTCTATCTTACATCCTCCACTAAGTGTGCTCTATTTTACATCCTCCACTAATTGTGCTCTATCTAACATCCTCCACTAATTGTGCTCTATCTTACATTCTCCACTAATTGTGCTCTATCTTACATCATCCACTAATTGTGCTCTATCTTACATTCTCCACTAATTGTGCTCTATCTTACATCCTCCACTAATTGTGCTCTATCTTACATCCTCCACTAATTGTGCTCTATCTAACCCCCTCCACTAATTGTGCTCTATCTTACATCCTCCACTAATTGTGCTCTATCTTACATCCTCCACTAATTGTGCTCTATGTAACATCCTCCACTAATTGTGCTCTATCTTACATCCTCCACTAATTGTGCTCTATTTTACATCCTCCACTAATTGTGCTCTATTTTACATCCTCCACTAATTGTGCTCTATCTAACACCCTCCACTAATTGTGCTCTATCTAACATCCTCCACTAATTGTGCTCTATTTTACATCCTCCACTAATTGTGCTCTATTTTACATCCTCCACTAATTGTGCTCTATCTTGCATCATCCACTAATTGTGCTCTATTTTACATCCTCCACTAATTGTGCTCTATCAAACACCCTCCACTAATTGTGCTCTATCAAACATCCTCCACTAATTGTGCTCTATCAAACATCCTCCACTAATTGTGCTCTATCAAACATCCTCCACTAATTGTGCTCTATCAAACATCTTCCACTAATTGTGCTCTATCAAACATCCTCCACTAATTTTGCTCTATCAAACATCCTCCACTAATTGTGCTCTATCAAACATCCTCCACTAATTGTGCTCTATCAAACATCCTCCACTAATTGTGCTCTATCAAACATCCTCCACTAATTGTGCTCTATCAAACATCCTCCACTAATTGTGCTCTATCAAACATCCTCCACTAATTGTGCTCTATCAAACATCCTCCACTAATTGTGCTCTATCAAACATCCTCCACTAATTGTGCTGTATCTTACATCATCATCGAGTGCCGTCTCCGCAACGAAGGTTGGCTACCATGGAGTGCCATTCGGCTCTGTCTCTTGCTTTGGTGGTGCAGATTGTCATAGGCTGATTTGTCCATCTTTTGATGTTATTCGTCCATGTTAGTCTTGGTCTGCCTCTGCCTCTTTTACCTTGTACTTTCCCTTCCAATATTACTTTTAGTAGGCTGTTGTGTCTTTTAACATGGCCCAAAAACCGCATTTTCTTGTTTGAATTTTGTTTAGTAGTTCTCTTTTCATTTTTAGTTGTTTTAAGACTTCGTCGTTTGTTTTCTTTTCCTTCCATCCAATTCTACCTATTCTTCTATATATCCACATTTCAAAGGCTTCAATTCTCTGTTCTGTTTTCTTGTCTAATGCCCATGTTTCTGCACCATACAGAAATGTTCAGAAGATGTAATATTTTGCTATACTTAGTTTTAGCTCTGGTGTTATTTGTTTTGATGTTAGTATCTTCTTCATGACATTAAAATTACTTTTTGCCACTCCTATTCTTTTGTTTATTTCAGTTGTACATTTTTCATCACTGGTTTATAGTATGTACAAGGTAGTTGTAGTTCTGAACTGTCTCCAGGTCTATTCGTTCAATTTTGATATCCATTTGTGGGTTTTCAGTATTACCTTTGTTTATGATCATAGTTTTAGTCTTTTTCTTTAGGATTTTCTGCTAGTAGTACAGTATCATCATCATATCTTAGGTTATTGATTATCTTTCCATTAATTTGTAGGCCTGGCATCTCTATGATGTTTTTAAAGATTTGCTCAGTGTATAGATTGAACAAGTGTGGTGATAGGATGCATCCCTGTCTTGCTCCTCTTTTTATATCAATGGGTGTAGAGTTCTCTTTGTTATATTCTATTATTGCTGCCTGCTCCCAGTATAAATTACATATTAGTCGTATATTTGTGTCATCTGGAAGTTGTATCTTTTAGGCAGTCTATATAAGTTGTTTGTGGTGTTATTAAGTTATTGAGTTATTTGCTGGTCATCATCATTGCACTCCGAACATGTCCATAGGTGCTCAGATCCCCTCCTCAGCAATTCCCTCAGTGTCCAGCGACTGACGACTCCAGTTCTATGTTGGTTGATAAGTCTTCTTACACGGCCACCAAGTTTCTCATAGCTGCGCTGTCGTTGAGGACGGGGAACCGATGAATCGGGCGGACATCATTAATGCCCTCCGAGATGTGGGAAAAGTACAGGACTTCGACAAACACAGATCAACGTCACTTCTTCGGATGATGGAAATGGGAGTTAAGATAGGCACAGCCAGAAATGAGAAACTTGGTGTTTGTGGTGTATTATATCAAAAGCTTTGGTGTAGTCTATGAAGCAGGCATATATTGGTTTGTTTACTTCTGTGTATTTTTCTATTAATGTTCTCATGCAGAATATGGCTTCTTTTGTCCCGCTATTTTTCCTAAATCCAAATTGCTGCTCATATAATTAAGTTTTGATGTTATTCTGAATCCTTCCTTGTATAACTTTTAGCGTTTTTAGCATGATTTTTGTTACATGACTCATTAGGCTTATTATTCTAAAATCACTGCATTCAACTGCACCATTCTTTTTAGGCAATGCAATGAAAGTTGATGTTTTTAGTTCATTTGGTATCTATCCTGTGTGATATGAGTCTATTTTATATCCTCCACTAATTGTGCTCTATCTAACATCCTCCACTAATTGTGCTCTATCTAACACCCTCCTCTAATTGTGCTCTATCACTACATCCTCCACTAATTGTGCTCTATCTTACATCCTCCACTAATTGTGCTCTATGTAACATCCTCCACTAATTGTGCTCTATCTTACATCCTCCACTAATTGTGCTCTATTTTACATCCTCCACTAATTGTGCTCTATTTTACATCCTCCACTAATTGTGCTCTATCTAACATCCTCCACTAATTGTGCTCTATCTAACATCCTCCACTAATTGTGCTCTATTTTACATCCTCCACTAATTGTGCTCTATTTTACATCCTCCACTAATTGTGCTCTATCTTACATCCTCCACTAATTGTGCTCTATCTTGCATCATCCACTAATTGTGCTCTATTTTACATCCTCCACTAATTGTGCTCTATCTAACATCCTCCACTAATTGTGCTCTATCTTACATCCTCCACTAATTGTGCTCTATTTTACATCCTCCACTAATTGTGCTCTATGTAACATCCTCCACTAATTGTGCTCTATCTTACATCCTCCACTAATTGTGCTCTATTTTACATCCTCCACTAATTGTGCTCTATTTTACATCCTCCACTAATTGTGCTCTATCAAACATCCTCCACTAATTGTGCTCTATCAAACATCCTCCACTAATTGTGCTCTATCAAACATCCTCCACTAATTGTGCTCTATTTTACATCCTCCACTAATTGTGCTCTATCTTACATCCTCCACTAATTGTGCTCTATCTAACATCCTCCACTAATTGTGCTCTATCTTGCATCCTCCACTAATTGTGCTCTATTTTACATCCTCCACTAATTGTGCTCTATTTTACATCCTCCACTAATTGTGCTCTATCTTACATCCTCCACTAATTGTGCTCTATCTAACATCCTCCACTAATTGTGCTCTATCTTGCATCATCCACTAATTGTGCTCTATTTTACATCCTCCACTAATTGTGCTCTATTTTACATCCTCCACTAATTGTGCTCTATCTTACATCCTCCACTAAGTGTGCTCTATTTTACATCCTCCACTAATTGTGCTCTATCTAACATCCTCCACTAATTGTGCTCTATCTTACATTCTCCACTAATTGTGCTCTATCTTACATCATCCACTAATTGTGCTCTATCTTACATTCTCCACTAATTGTGCTCTATCTTACATCCTCCACTAATTGTGCTCTATCTTACATCCTCCACTAATTGTGCTCTATCTACCCCCTCCACTAATTGTGCTCTATCTTACATCCTCCACTAATTGTGCTCTATCTTACATCCTCCACTAATTGTGCTCTATGTAACATCCTCCACTAATTGTGCTCTATCTTACATCCTCCACTAATTGTGCTCTATTTTACATCCTCCACTAATTGTGCTCTATTTTACATCCTCCACTAATTGTGCTCTATCTAACACCCTCCACTAATTGTGCTCTATCTAACATCCTCCACTAATTGTGCTCTATTTTACATCCTCCACTAATTGTGCTCTATTTTACATCCTCCACTAATTGTGCTCTATCTTACATCCTCCACTAATTGTGCTCTATCTAACATCCTCCTCTAATTGTGCTCTATCTTATATCCTCCACTAATTGTGCTCTATCTTACATCCTCCACTAATTGTGCTCCATCTTACATCTTCCACTAATTGTGCTTTATCTAACATCCTCCACTAACTTTGCTTTATTTTAAATGCTCCGCTTATTGTTCCATGTTGTGCTCCATCTTACATGCTCTACTAATTTTTCTTCATCGTGTGCTCCATCTTACGTTCGTTCGTTCGCTTTCGTCAGCTTTGACCTCTGACGAAGTCCCACCCACTCAATTTTGTGGGACTGAATTTTGCGCGTAAAGTCTGTTTTATCCCATTACAGGATGCCCCTCGCCATGCAGGCAGATTTACTCCGACTTCAGAGGTACTAATTTTTAGGGAATTAGTAAAACCCAGGTGTCCTCGCCAGGGTACGAACCCCGGCTGCTGCCGTGGTAAGCCAACCGCCTATCGATTGCGCTAACCGGACACCCGCTCCATCTTACATATTTCACTAAATGTACTCTATCTTATGCTCCAATTTACATGCATCACTAATTGTAATCAATCCTACATCCTTCACTAATCGTATTTTACTGCTTTTTAAATTCTTTCTAATTAAAATTAATTTTGCCCTCTTTACAAGGCCTTAAAAAAAGACGTTTCATGTGAAAGAACCCATTAACGCTTTACAAACAATATTTTGTTTTATATTTGAAACTCTTATGTTTTAGAAATTAAGTTCAGCATTTCATCGCTTCATATACGTCAACAAAAGTTCTAAGAGTGTTTTGATCAAAGCAAATAAGCTGTGTAGAACTGCTGAACAGGTGAATTTAGGAAGAAAAGATGCATTAGCCTAGAGCCGCTGAACAGATTAGTTCATGAAGAAATACATTTTAGCCTAGAACTGCTGAATGATTAGTTCATGAAGAAATACATTTTAGCCTAGAACTGCTGAACAGATTAGTTCATGAAGAAGTACATTTTAGCCTAGAACTGCTGAATGATTAGTTCATGAAGAAATACATTTTAGTCTAGAGCCGCTGAACAGATTAGTTCATGAAGAAATACATTTTAGCCTAGAACTGCTGAATGATTAGTTCATGAAGAAATACATTTTAGCCTAGAACTGCTGAATAGATTAGTTCATGAAGAAGTACATTTTAGCCTAGAACTGCTGAATGATTAGTTCATGAAGAAATACATTTTAGCCTAGAACTGCTGAATGATTAGTTCATGAAGAAATACATTTTAGTCTAGAACTGCTGAACAGATTAGTTCATGAAGAAGTACATTTTAGTCTAGAACTGCTGAACAGATTAGTTCATGAAGAAGTACATTTTAGCCTAGAACTGCCGAAATGACAAACACCATACATGATACGTACCAAATAAACTGAAAACATCAACTTTTATTGCATTGCCTAACAAGAATGGTGCAGTTTAATACAGTGATTTTAGAACAATAAGCCTAATGACTCATGTAACAAAAATCTTGCTAAAAGTATACAAAGAAGGTTTACAAAGAATGTTTACAAAGAAGATTCAGAATAAAATCAATATGGAATTAGAAGAAAAACAATTTGGAAAAACAGTGGGACAAAAGAAGCCATGTTCTGCAGGAATAAATTAATCGAAAAATACACAGAAGTACACAAACCAATGTATACCTTCTTCATAGACTACACCAACTCTTTTGACAGTATACACCACAACCAACTTATAGACTGCCTAAAAGATATAACTTCCAGATGACACAAATATACGACTAATATGTAATTTATACTGGGAGCAGGCAGCAATAATAGAATATAACAAAGAGAACTCTACACCCATTGATATAAAAAGAGGAGTAAGACAAGGACGCATCCTATCATCAAACGTATTCAATGTATACACTGAGCAAATCTTTAAAAACATCCCAGAGATGCCAGGCTTAAACATTAATGGAAAGATAAACAATAACCTAAGATATACTGATGATACTGTACTACTAGCAGAAAATTCCTAAAGATTTACAATTACTAAATGAAATAAAAATGAAAAGCAAAAAATATGGGTTAGACATAATTATCAAAAAGACTAAAACTATGATCATAAACAAAGATAACATTATAAACCTACAAGTGGATATCAAAGTTGAAGGAATAGACCTGGAGACAGTTCAGAGTTTCAACTACCTTGGACATGTTATAACCAGTGGTGGAAAATGTAAAACTGAAATAAACAAAAGAATAGGAATGGCAAAAAGTAATTTTATCGCCATAAAAACTATATTAACATCATAATAAATAACACCAGGGTTAAAACTAAGAATAGCAAAATGTTATATATTTTCAACATTCCTGTATGGTGCAGAAACATGGACATTAGACAAGAAAACAGAAAAGAAAATTGAAGCCTTTGAAATGTGAATTTATAGAAGAATAGGTAGAATTGGATTTAAAGAAATGAAAATAAACGATGAAATAACTAAAAATGAAAAGAGAACAAATAAAAAACACAATTAAAACAAAACAAATGAGATTTTTTTTTTATTTTTTTTTTTTTTGGGGGGGGGACACGTTAAATGATACGGCAACCTATTAAAAGTAATCTTGGGAGGGAAAATACAAGGTAAAAGAGGCAGAGGCAGACCAAGACTAACATAGACGAGTAACATCAAAGGATAGACAATTCAGTCTATGACAACCTGCACTATCAAAGCAAGAGACAGAGTGGGATGGTGCTCCATGGTAGCCAACCTTCGATGCCGAGACGGAACTCAATGAATTAATGAATGAATGGCTGAAGAGATTAATTCAAGAAGTAATGAATTAGTCTAGAACTGCTGAAGAGATTAATTCAAGAAGTAATACAATAGTCTAGAACTGCTGAAGAGATTAATTCAAGAAGTAATACAATAGTCTAGAACTGCTGAAGAGATTAATTCAAGAAATAATATATTAGTCTAGAACTGCTGAACAGGTGAATTCAAGAAATAATACATTAGTCTAGAACTGCTGAACAGGTGAATTCAAGAAGTAATACATTAGTCTAGAACTGGTGAACAAGTGAATTCAAGAAGTAATACATTAGTCAAGAACTGCTGAACAGGTGAATTCAAGAAGTAATACATTAGTCTAGAACTGGTGAACAAGTGAATTCAAGAAGTAATACATTAGTCAAGAACTGCTGAACAGGTGAATTCAAGAAGTAATACATTAGTCTAGAACTGGTGAACAAGTGAATTCAAGAAGTAATACATTAGTCTAGAACTGGTGAACAGGTGAATTCATCATTAAAATGCATTAATTATGAACAAGAAGATGCGACAGCTGGAAACGTGACCTTCTCTGTTATTAATAAGATATTTTAGCATTATAAAGATGCCGTAGCATTGGACTATAAAGGGCAAGCTATAGAGAATATGTCGGGTTTAGTAAAGGCAGTTAATAGAGAAAACAGTAACACCCTTTACTGGCAACATCCGAAACAGCCAATGAAAAATCATGGCCTGACCAAAATGAATTTTGCTCATACCCTCCTAAACCATTTAATTTATAGTTTATATCATCATCATCAAGTACCAGGCCTGCTGGCGTAGGTGATCATGTCTCTCCACAACTTTCGATCTTGACGGTTATTTATCATTTCTGTTGTTGACCTTCTGCCAAGCCATTCTCTTAAGCTGTCTGTTATTTTTTCTCTTTGCTTCCCTCTATCTCTTTGTCCTTCAATTGTCCCAGTTGTTACAATATATTCCAGTTGTTCTCTCCTCGTTACATGACCCAAAAAATGATGATTGTTTCTTCCTAATATTGGAAATTAGCTCTCTTTTTGCTTTGACCTCTTTCAGAACATTTTCATTACCTTTCTTAGCTGTCCATGGTATTCTCAACATTCTTCTGTAAAACCACATTTCTACAGATTAGTATATATATATATTCTAATTAAATGCCACGAAGAACATGTGACACAACACCAGATAGGCAGTAAAATTAAAATAACTGTGGGCACTTATCTTCCCGATGACAGCACGGAAAATCTCGCAAACAGCGAGGAAAAGAATTGATTCATTCGAAATAAATTGCTACAGAAAAACGCTTAAGATGCCTTGTATAATGAAAAAGAGCAAAGAAGACATACTAAAAGATTCAAACATTAAAAAACTGGTCTATAAACACAATTCTACAAAGGAAATTAAAATACTATGGTCACGTTAAGACACGTCGGTTTGGAAAGAACAATAATGGAAAGGCATGGTACCTGGTTGAGGCATCAGAGGCAGACCAAGAAGAAGGTGGTTTTAAGACATCGAGACCTTCAAAATGACAACAGAAGAAGTGGGAGAGCTGGTTAGAGACAAAGATTCTTACACGGGCTGTGGTAAATGCATCGTTTTGTGGGAGATCTGGCTAGAGACGAAGATTCTTACACGGGCTGTGGTAAATGCATCGTTTTGTGGGAGATCTGGCTAGAGACGAAGATTCTTACACGGGCTGTGGTGAATGCAACGTTCTGTTGGAGATCTGGCTAGAGAGAGAGAGAGAGATTCTTTCTGACAGGCTGTGGTGAATCCAACATATCGCAGACAAGCTTCGAATGACCTAGAAGTAGTTAGGTGCAACATTCTCCCGGAGGAAATGCGAATGACCTACATGTTGGATGCAAGATATCACAGATGAGCTGCCAATGACCTAGAAGTTGGATGCAAGATCATAGACTATGCTGCCAATGACCTAGAAGTTGGGTGCAGATATCACAGACTATGCTGCCAATGACCTAGAAGTTGGGTGCAGATATCACAGACTATGCTGCCAATGACCTAGAAGTTGGGTGCAAGATATCATAGACTATGCTGCCAATGACCTAGACGTTGGGTGCAAGATATCACAAACGAGCTGCCAATGACATAGAACTTAGGTGCAAAATATCACAGACGAGCTGCCAATGACCTAGAAGTTGGGTGCAAGATAACACAGACGAGCTGCCAATGACCTAGAAGTTTGGTGCAAGATATCACAGACTTAGATGTTAATGACCTAGAAGTTGGGTGCAAGATATCACAGACTTAGATGTTAATGACCTAGAAGTTGGGTGCAAGATATCACAGACTTAGATGTTAATGACCTAGAAGTTGGGTGCAAGATATCACAGACTTAGATGTTAATGACCTAGAAGTTGGGTGTAAGATATCACAGACTTAGCTGCCAATGACCTAGAAGTTGATTGCAAGATATCACAGACTATGCTGCCAATGACCTAGAAGTTGGGTGTAAGATATCACAGACTTAGATGCTAATGACCTAGAAGTTGGGTGCAAGATATCACAGACTTAGCTGCCAATGACCTAGAAGTTGGGTGCAAGATATCACAGACTTAGCTGCCAATGACCTAGAAGTTGGGTGCAAGATATCACAGACTATGCTGCCAATGACCTAGAAGTTGGGTGTAAGATATCACAGACTATGCTGCCAATGACCTAGAAGTTGGGTGCAAGATATCACAGACTATGCTGCCAATGACCTAGAAGTTGGGTGCAAGATACAACAGACTTAGCTGCCAATGACCTAGAAGTTGGGTGTAAGATATCACAGACTTAGATGCCAATGACCTAGAAGTTGGGTGTAAGATATCACAGACTTAGATGCTAATGACCTAGAAGTTGGGTGTAAGATATCACAGACTTAGCTGCCAATGACCTAGAAGTTCGGTGCTAGATATCATAGACTATGCTGCCAATGACCTAGAAGTTGGGTGTAAGATATCACAGACTTAGCTGCCAATGACCTAGAAGTTGGGTGCAAGATATCACAGACTTAGCTGCCAATGACCTAGAAGTTGGGTGCAAGATATCACAGACTAGCTGCCAATGACCTAGAAGTTGGGTGCAAGATATCACAGACGAGCTGCCAATGACCTAGAAGTTGGGTGCAAGATATCACAGACTTAGCTGCCAATGACCTAGAAGTTGGGTGCAAGATATCACAGACTTAGCTGCCAATGACCTAGAAGTTGGGTGCAAGATATCATAGACTATGCTGCCAATGACCTAGACGTTGGGTGCAAGATATTACAAACGAGCTGCCAATGACATAGAAGTTGGGTGCAAAATATCACAGACGAGCTGCCAATGACCTAGAAGTTGTGTGTAAGATATCACAGACTTAGATGTTAATGACCTAGAAGTTGGGTGCAAGATATCACAGACGAGCTGCCAATGACCTAGACGTTGGGTGCAAGATATCATAGACTATGCTGCCAATGACCTAGACGTTGGGTGCAAGATATCACAAACGAGCTGCCAATGACCTAGAAGTTGGGTGCAAGATATCACAGACTTAGCTGCCAATGACCTAGAAGTTGGGTGCACGATATCACAGACGAGCTGCCAATGACTGCTGCATAAGCTAGGCATCTCTCTCAGAACAGACAAAACTTCAGCTGTCATTGAAACTAATTGTAAATAATGTACATGAAATGATGATGATGATGTCGATGATAATGGTGGTGGTGGTGTCGGTGTCATTTGCTAACCCACAAAGATTACTAACTAGTGACTGATTTTGCGATAAATCACCAAAAAAAAAAAAAAAAGGAACACAGAAATAGCATCGACTACTTTCTGTCATGTTTATATTCTATACATTTACGTTTACTATCAAAATCAAACTCGTTTTTTCCTGAATATTACGTCACAACAATAACAATTACTGCCTACTTTCAATGTAATTTAGTCAACAGATCATTATTACATCGAACAATTCCAAAGTGCTCAAATTTCCTGCACACTCATTCGTATTTTTTTTCTTTCTTTTTTTTTTTTTTTTTTTCCTTTTTTTCCTTTTCTTTATTTTTTGTTCGCCAGCTTTAACCTCTGATCAATTCCCTAGAATCTAGGAACTGAATTTTGCGTATTAATCCGTTTTTCCCTGGCAGCTGTGTGCAGGGGGTCCTTCGCCGCACATTCAGATAACTTTGACTTCGTGGGTACTCATATTTTTTCCGTCCATGAATAATTGACTCTTCAAGCCTGGCCTCGCTGCTGAGACCAGCAATGTTTGCAGCAGGGAGAAATCACAAATAAAAACCCCAACTGATGCAGCTGGGATTTGAACCCACAACCTCTATGTCTCGAGGCCGGCGTCTTGCCCCGAGACCAACCAGCCCCCTCGCATCGTGAGTTTCGATGCTTGAAGCGACACTGTCCAGAAGTCTCCGAACACTTCTGGATAGACGGCCGTGCACATATGGGTGAAAACTCGCATGCTAAGACGCCGATTCAAGTCTCGTACTTTAACTTACCGTTACCTTATCTTTACCTTACCTTTACCTTATCTTTACCTTACCTTACCCTTACCTTTACCTTTACCTTACCTTTATATTTATCCTAGCTTTACCTCTACCTTACCTTACCTTTATATTTACCTTAACTTTACCTTTACCTTACATTTACCTTACCTTTACCTTTACTTTACCTTTACCTTACAAGTAAAAACTTTGTACCAGAAACCTCCTAAGTTGCCACTTACAAAAGGTGACACTGGATATATTATTTTCTCCCTGGTCCATGGTCAGGGCTCCGATAGCTACACGGACGAATTCCTACTTATTACTATCTAAACGGCACGGGCGTAATACCGACCACATTACCTTAGGAATCATGTGCCGAAGATCTATAAAAAAAATTATGGTCACTAACACCATATTCCCCATACGCCACGTAGCGTGATAGAGCACTTTACTTTTTTTACTAGCTATTTTAAGAATGCTGAAAATATAATGGACTAACAGCTAAAGGAACAATATGGAAGTTCTAAAAGAGGCCAGTGCTAAAAAAACTGGGTTTTTTCGAACATCATGCAGAAACGAAAAACAATTTTGGTCATGTTATAATGAGGGAATAATTGAAAAATATTGTGATAGAAAAAATCGAGGGAAGAAGAAATATAGAGAAGCAGAGAAAATAGATACCAACATTTTATGAGAGTGGGTTGATTAGAAGTCAACAATGGAATTGATAAACAACTGTAGAAATAGAAAGTTGTGGAGTGACATGATCATCTACACCAGGCGGTATGGTACTTGGTAATAATAATGATGGTGATGGTGAAGATGTCACGGTAAATCAAGTGAGCGGAGTCAAGTAATTTTCAGAGATGTGTTCACTGGATTTGACTATTACTTTATTAAAGTACTGCGCTTACTTTAAGATTTACTTACGTTTTCCTGAAATTTCTGAGATTAGTTAGTTAATCATTGGATTATCATCCTCGTCCAACAACCCGTCCATAAGCGCTTAGATCTCCTCCCCAGCAAATAATCCCGCAGAGTGAAACGATAATCTGGATCACGTCTCCTCCCCAGCAAATAATCCCCATGGTGAAACGATTATCTGGTTCACATGTCCCCTTCCGCCGTAGCTCTCATGAATGTAATCAACATCTCCTTTGACTAACATGAAGACGCAGAGTCTTATCTTCAGACTCACAACAAGAATCAACATTTTATTATCGCGACCATCTTTTCGAGCGTAAAAGAATATGACGTAGCACGCACAACAATGGATGCTCCCACAGCACTCTAAGATGAACAGGAGAATCTACGACGTATACCATTAACATATTCCGTACCACGAACCGCAAAATTCAGCTCTTCAAATAGTCGACACGAGAATCCCAGGAACCGCGTTTTGTGGCTTTTAATGGATTTTCTCGACTACCCATTTTTTTTTTTTTTTTTTTTTTTTTTTTTTTTTTTTTTTTGGCGTTCGTCAGCTTTTACCTCTGGCGAAGTCCCTAGAAACTAGAAACTGAATTTTGCGTGTTATTCCGTTTTTCCCTGGTAGCCGTGTGCACAGTGGTCCCTCGCCACACGGGCAGATAACTCCGTCTTCGGAGGTACTCATATTTTTTTTCCATCCAGGAATAATTGACGTTTCAAGTCGGGCCTCGCTGATGAGACCAGGAGTGGTTGTCGCAGAGTGCAGACAGGATTTGAACCCACAACCTCTCTGTCTCGAGGCCGGCGTCTTGCCTCGAGACCAACCAGTCTCACCATTCTCTTATTTAACTTTTGAAGTCTGACTTCCTAATCAAAGTGTCCGAATAGCATGTTTTAGATTTATTTTCTAGCTGTTGTTTCAAATGTTTGTCTGTGTTGATTTCGGCACACAGTCACGGCCACAGCGTGTTAAAAGCCTTGGTAGCGAATTTGTTAAGGCGTGAATCAAAATTAAATTTCGTTCCATGGTAGCCAGCCTTCTATGTGGAGTAAAAAAGTAAAGTACCCCCGTCACGCCAAGTGGCGTATAGGGAAATATGCTGTTAGTGACCCTATATTTTACAGACCTTCAGCCCATGATTTTTGGGATAATGTGGTCAGTATTACGCCCGTGCTGCTTTACTTTCCCAGAAAAAAATCCGGTACCAATTTAAGGCTGGGTGAACACGGAAGCCGTCGGTTTGGGATCGAACCCTACCCCTTGTCCGTGGTAGTCCAGTTCACTAACCACTGAGCTATCGCGGCTCCCTTCTATGTGGAGTGGTGACGAATATTTCATTATTAGCATTTTACAAAGTAACCCATCTGTACTTGCTTTCTTTTTTTATCCACTGGTCTAAAATTTGCTGTCTTTTCTTATTGATATTATTCTCGTATTTATTTTAAACTTTCCCACAATTATTCTTGTATTTGTTGTAAACTTTTACTCAATCGTTCACGTATTTATTTTAAACTTTTATCCACTTGTTCTTGTATTTATTGTCAACTTTTATACACTTATTCTCGTATTTATTGTAAACTTGTCCCTAATCGTTCTCGTGTTGTCCCTAATCGTTCTCGTGTTGTCCCTAATCGTTCTCGTGTTGTCCCTAATCGTTCTCGTGTTGTCCCTAATCGTTCTCGTGTTGTCCCTAATCGTTCTCGTGTTGTCCCTAATCGTTCTCGTGTTGTCCCTAATCGTTCTCGTGTTGTCCCTAATCGTTCTCGTGTTGTCCCTAATCGTTCTCGTGTTGTCCCTAATCGTTCTCGTGTTGTCCCTAATCGTTCTCGTGAGTAGTATAGCAGGAAGGATTTGGATATTATTTAGGCGCTAAATTAACAAAGATATATAGTAGGCGCGCGGCGCGCCTAATGTACACGCTAGACAGGGGAGTTGACCGTGACATTTCGTGGTCGGATGTTGACCTCTAGGCCCGGTGACCCCGGAAGTGCGCTGTTTATGTCTGGTGTGTGCTGACTTTTGTGCGCTTGGTGTACTTGAGCGATAGTGATAGGTTAGTAGATTATACAACATCAGGTTTCTCATAATGAGGTTTCTTCTGGGCGCCTAATGTACTGTAGGCGCAGGGGGAGTTAACGGTGACATTTCGTATCGGGATGTTGACTGGGGGTGTCTGTCGGCGTGACCTCGGCGCTCCGTATTTTAAAAATTCCGAATTATTTTTGAACTGTGACATTTCGTGTCGGGATGTTGACTGGGGGTGTCTGTCGGCGTGACCTCGGCGCTCCGTATTTTAAAAATTCCGAATTATTTTAAAAAACAGTCTCCATCTGATTTCGAACACGGGTCTACGGCGTGCCAGGCCAGACACTTACCACTATGCTACAGGCGATCACAGAATTAGAGGCTGAATGAGACAGGTGAATCGTGAGGCTTTTGTTGGTGCCTGACAGCTAGCTAGTAGTAGAGAAAGATTGACCCGCATTTAGGCGCTAAATTAACGAAGATATATAGGGCAGCGCCCCGCGCGCATAACGCGTGCCGCGCAGGGGGAGTTAACCGTGACATTTCATGTCGGGATGCCCGGTGACCTCTCGTTGACCTCTCAACCTCTCGGCGCCAAGGTCGGGGTGAGCTCTCCCAGTAGGGGACCTGTTATGATCAAAGACCCTATTTCTCTGTGAAATTTCTCACTTGGGTAACTTAAGCTGGTCTAGCCGTCTAACAGAGAGACAGTAAATTAATGTACTTTTGATATTCTATTACTGTAGTGTTTTTTTTTTTTTTTTTTTTTTTTTTTTGTAGTGGTTGTAGTAATAGTAGTAGTAGTTAAACTACTACTTTTTTTTCATGTATAGTAGAGAGACGGTAGAGTCTTATAGTTATTTTTATGCATGACAACTTTAATGTATCTATAAAATTCATTTTGAAATATATTTAACCCGTGGAAACATAAGCATCATGAGACTTATTAATGTCCAAATTGACCGCTTGTTCATAACACGGATACGACAGCGATGATGACTTTAACGGGTACACAATCAAAGATCCCGTGGGTTTTGTTTTAGTCGATGACAACTTTTGAAATAGTAGCTGACAACTTTTGTATTAACAGATGACAGCTTTCAATGACTGTTTACATGCTATGTCATTGTAGCAGTCATGTATGTCATGTCGAGGTAGTAGACACGTATGTCATGTCATTGTAACAGTCATGTCAATGTAACAGTCATTTCGTTGTAATAGTCAGCTCGTTGTAACAGTCACGTGTGTCATGTCGTTTTATCAGAGACGTATGGTATGTCGTTGTAACAGGCATTTCATAGTAATAGGCATCTCGTTGTAACAGTCACGTATGGCATGTCGTTTTATCAGACACGTATGGTATGTCGTTGTAACATACATGTTGTTGTATCAGTCATGTCGATGTAGTAGACACGTATGTCATGTCATTGTAACAGTCATGTCAATGTAACAGTCATGTCAATGTAACAGGCATTTCGTTGTAATAGTCATCTCGTTGTAACAGTCACGTATGTCATGTCGTTCTATCAGACACGTATGGTATGTCGTTGTAAAAGACACGTCGTTGTATCAGCGATGTCGATGTAGTAGACACGTATGTCATGTCATTGTAAAAGTCATGGCAATGTAACAGTCATGTCAATGTAACAGGCATTTCGTTGTAATAGTCATCTCGTTGTAACAGTCACGTATGTCATGTCGTTTTATCAGAGACGTATGGTATGTCGTTGTAACAGACATGTCGTTGCATCAGTCATGTCGATGTAGTAGACACGTATGTCATGTCGTTGTAACAGACACGTATGGTATGTCGTTGTAACAGACATGTCGTTGTATCAGGCATGTCGATGTAGTAGACACGTATGTCATGTCATTGTAACAGTCATGTCAATGAAACAGTCATGACAATGTAACAGGCATTTCGTTGTAATAGTCATCTCGTTGTAACAGTCACGTATGTCATGTCGTTTTATCAGACACGTATGACATGTCGTTGTAACACATGTCGTTGTATCAGTCATGTCGATGTAGTAGACACGTATGTCATGTCATTGTAACAGTCATGTCAATGTAACAGTCATGTCAATGTAACAGTCATTTCGTTGTAATAGTCATCTCGTTGTAACAGTCACGTATGTCATGTCGTTTTATCAGAGACGTATGGTATGTCGTTGTAACAGACATGTCGTTGCATCAGTCATGTCGATGTAGTAGACACATATGTCATGTCGTTGTAGCAGACACGTATGGTATGTCGTTGTAACAGACATGTCGTTGTATCAGGTATGTTGATGTAGTAGACACGTATGTCATGTCATTGTAACAGTCATGTCAATGTAACAGTCATGACAATGTAACAGGCATTTCGTTGTAATAGTCATCTCGTTGTAACAGTCACGTATGTCATGTCGTTTTATCAGACACGTATGGTATATCGTTGTAACAGACATGTCGTTGTATCAGTCATGTCGATGTAGTAGACATGTATGGCATGTCAATGTAACAGTTATGTCAATGTAACAGTCGTGTCAATGTAACAGTCATTTCGTTGTAATAGTCATCTCGTTGTAACAGTCACGTATGTCATGTTGTTTTATCAGAGACGTATGGTATGTCGTTGTAGCAGACATGTCGTTGTATCAGGCATGTCGATGTAGTAGACACGTATGTCATGTCATTGTAACAGTCATGTCAATGTAACAGTCATTTCGTTGTAATAGTCATCTCTTTGTAACAGACACGTATGTCATGTCGTTTTATCAGACACGTATGGTATGTCGTTGTAACAGACATGTCGTTGTATCAGTCATGTCGATGTAGTAGACACGTATGTCATGTCATTGTAACAGTCATGTCAATGTAACAGTCATGTCAATGTAACAGTCATTTCGTTGTAATAGTCATCTCGTTGTAACAGTCACAGATGTCATGTCGTTTTATCAGACACGTATGGTATGTCGTTGTAACAGACATGTCGTTGTATCAGTCATGTCGATGTAGTAGATACGTATGTCATGTCATTGTAACAGTCATGTCAATGTAACAGTCTTGTCAATGTAACAGTCATTTCGTTGTAATAGTCATCTCGTTGTAACAGTCACGTATGTCATGTCGTTTTATCAGACACGTATGACATGTCGTTGTAACATACATGTCGTTGTATCAGTCATGTCGATGTAGTAGACACGTATGTCATGTCATTGTAACAGTCATGTCAATGTAACAGTCATGTCAATGTAACAGTCATTTCGTTGTAATAGTCATCTCGTTGTAACAGTCACGTATGTCATGTCGTTTTATCAGAGACGTATGGTATGTCGTTGTAACAGACATGTCGTTGCATCAGTCATGTCGATGTAGTAGACACATATGTCATGTCGTTGTAGCAGACACGTATGGTATGTCGTTGTAACAGACATGTCGTTGTATCAGGTATGTTGATGTAGTAGACACGTATGTCATGTCATTGTAACAGTCATGTCAATGTAACAGTCATGACAATGTAACAGGCATTTCGTTGTAATAGTCATCTCGTTGTAACAGTCACGTATGTCATGTCGTTTTATCAGACACGTATGGTATATCGTTGTAACAGACATGTCGTTGTATCAGTCATGTCGATGTAGTAGACATGTATGGCATGTCAATGTAACAGTCATGTCAATGTAACAGTCATGTCAATGTAACAGTCATTTCGTTGTAATAGTCATCTCGTTGTAACAGTCACGTATGTCATGTTGTTTTATCAGAGACGTATGGTATGTCGTTGTAGCAGACATGTCGTTGTATCAGGCATGTCGATGTAGTAGACACGTATGTCATGTCATTGTAACAGTCATGTCAATGTAACAGTCATTTCGTTGTAATAGTCATCTCTTTGTAACAGACACGTATGTCATGTCGTTTTATCAGACACGTATGGTATGTCGTTGTAACAGACATGTCGTTGTATCAGTCATGTCGATGTAGTAGACACGTATGTCATGTCATTGTAACAGTCATGTCAATGTATCAGTCATGTCAATGTAACAGTCATTTCGTTGTAATAGTCATCTCGTTGTAACAGGCACGTATGTCAAGTCGTTTTATCAGAGACGTATGGTATGTCGTTGTAACAGACATGTCGTTGTATCAGTCATATCGATGTAGTAGACACGTATGTCATGTCATTGTAACAGTCCTGTCAATGTAACAGTCATGACAATGTAACAGTCATTTCGTTGTAATAGTCATCTCGTTGTAACAGTAACGTATGTCATGTCGTTCTATCAGACACGTATGGCATGTCGTTGTAACAGACATGTCGTTGTATCAGTCATGTCGACGTAGTAGACACGTATGTCATGTCATTGTAACAGTCATGTCAATGTATCAGTCATGTCAATGTAACAGTCATTTCGTTGTAATAGTCATCTCGTTGTAACAGTGACGTATGTCATGTCGTTTTATCAGAGACGTATGGTTTGTCGTTGTAACAGCCATTCGTTGCATCAGTCATGTCGATGTAGTAGACACGTATGTCATGTCGTTGTAACAGACACGTATGGTATGTCGTTGTAACAGACATGTCGTTGTATCAGGCATGTCGATGCAGTAGACACGTATGTCATGTCATTGTAACAGTCATGTCAATGTAACAGTCATGACAATGTAACAGGCATTTCGTTGTAAAAGTCATCTCGCTGTAACAGTCACGTATGTCATGTCGTTTTATCAGTCACGTATGGCATGTCGTTGTAACATACATGTCGTTGTATCAGTCATGTCGATGTAGTAGACACGTATGTCATGTCATTGTAACAGGCATGTCAATGTAACAGTCATGACAATGTAACAGTCATTTCGTTGTAATAGTCATCTCGTTGTAACAGTCACGTATGTCATGTCGTTTTATCAGAGACGTATGGTATGTCGTTGTAACAGACATGTCGTTGCATCAGTCATGTCGATGTAGTAGACACGTATGTCATGTCGTTGTAACAGACACGTATGGTATGTCGTTGTAACAGACATGTCGTTGTATCAGACATGTCGATGTAGTAGACACCTATGTCATGTCATTGTAACAGTCATGTCAATGTAACAGTCATGACAATGTAACAGGCATTTCGTTGTAATAGTCATCTCGTTGTAACAGTCACGTATGTCATGTCGTTTTATCAGACACGTATGGCATATCGTTGTAACAGACATGTCGTTGTAGCAGTCATGTCGATGTAGTAGACACGTATGGCATGTCATTGTAACAGTCATGTCAATGTAACAGTCATGTCAATGTAACAGTCATTTCGTTGTAATAGTAATCTTGTTGTAACAGTCACGTATGTCAGGTCGTTTTATCAGAGACGTATGGTATGTCGTTGTAACAGACATGTCGTTGTATCAGTCATGTCGATGTAGTAGACACGTATGTCATGTCATTGTATCAGTCATGTCAATGTAACAGTCATTTCGTTGTAATAGTCATCTCGTTGTAACAGACACGTTGGTCACCAGTACAATGAGTATTCTGTTATTGGATCATAGGTCACAATCTATTTTTAGTAACTAATCAGGTATTGCATCAGAGATCAAAATCTATTTTTAGTAACTCAACATCCTCATTATAAGGGAACTGAGTAACACCATCTTTTTATTGCTCCAGCTTTGAAATCTGAAATTTTCACAAAAAGAGATGGTGTTACTCAGTTCCCTTATAATGGGGATGTTGAGTTACTACAAATAGATTTTGATCTCTGATGCAATACCTGATTAGTTACTAAAAATAGATTGTGACATATGATCCAATAACAGAATACTCATTGTACTGGTGACCAACGTGTCTGTTACAACGAGATGACTATTACAACGAAATGACTGTTACATTGACATGACTGTTACAATGACATGACATACGTGTCTACTACATCGACATGCCTGATACAACGACATGTCTGTTACAACGACATACCATACGTCTCTGATAAAACGACCTGACATACGTGACTGTTACAACAAGATTACTATTACAACGAAATGACTGTTACATTGACATGACTGTTACATTGACATGACTGTTACAATGACATGCCATACGTGTCTACTACATCGACATGACTGCTACAACGACATGTCTGTTACAACGATATGCCATACGTGTCTGATAAAACGACATGACATACGTGACTGTTACAACGAGATGACTATTACAACGAAATGCCTGTTACATTGTCATGACTGTTACATTGACATGACTGTTACAATGACATGACATAGGTGTCTACTACATCGACATGTCTGATACAACGACATGTCTGTTACAACGACATACCATACGTGTCTGTTACAACGACATGACATACGTGTCTACTACATCGACATGACTGATGCAACGACATGTCTGTTACAACGACATACCATACGTCTCTGATAAAACGACATGACATACGTGACTGTTACAACGAGATGACTATTACAACGAAATGACTGTTACATTGTCATGACTGTTACATTGACATGCCTGTTACAATGACATGACATACGTGTCTACTACATCGACATGACTGATACAACGACATGTATGTTACAACGACATGCCATACGTGACTGATAAAACGACATGACATACGTGACTGTTACAGCGAGATGACTTTTACAACGAAATGCCTGTTACATTGTCATGACTGTTACATTGACATGACTGTTACAATGACATGACATACGTGTCTACTGCATCGACATGCCTGATACAACGACATGTCTGTTACAACGACATACCATACGTGTCTGTTACAACGACATGACATACGTGTCTACTACATCGACATGACTGATGCAACGAATGGCTGTTACAACGACAAACCATACGTCTCTGATAAAACGACATGACATACGTCACTGTTACAACGAGATGACTATTACAACGAAATGACTGTTACATTGACATGACTGATACATTGACATGACTGTTACAATGACATGACATACGTGTCTACTACGTCGACATGACTGATACAACGACATGTCTGTTACAACGACATGCCATACGTGTCTGATAGAACGACATGACATACGTTACTGTTACAACGAGATGACTATTACAACGAAATGACTGTTACATTGTCATGACTGTTACATTGACAGGACTGTTACAATGACATGACATACGTGTCTACTACATCGATATGACTGATACAACGACATGTCTGTTACAACGACATACCATACGTCTCTGATAAAACGACTTGACATACGTGCCTGTTACAACGAGATGACTATTACAACGAAATGACTGTTACATTGACATGACTGATACATTGACATGACTGTTACAATGACATGACATACGTGTCTACTACATCGACATGACTGATACAACGACATGTCTGTTACAACGACATACCATACGTGTCTGATAAAACGACATGACATACGTGTCTGTTACAAAGAGATGACTATTACAACGAAATGACTGTTACATTGACATGACTGTTACAATGACATGACATACGTGTCTACTACATCGACATGCCTGATACAACGACATGTCTGCTACAACGACATACCATACGTCTCTGATAAAACAACATGACATACGTGACTGTTACAACGAGATGACTATTACAACGAAATGACTGTTACATTGACATGACTGTTACATTGACATGACTGTTACATTGACATGCCATACATGTCTACTACATCGACATGACTGATACAACGACATGTCTGTTACAACGATATACCATACGTGTCTGATAAAACGACATGACATACGTGACTGTTACAACGAGACTATACAACGAAACCTGTTACATGTCATGACTGTTACATTGACACTGACAATGACATATGTGTCTACTACATCAACATACCTGACAACGACATGTCTGTTACAACGACATACCATACGTGTCTGCTACAACGACATGACATATGTGTCTACTACATCGACATGACTGATGCAACGACATGTCTGTTACAACGACATACCATACGTCTCTGATAAAACGACATGACATACGTGACTGTTACAACGAGATGACTATTACAACGAAATGACTGTTACATTGACATGACTGTTACATTGACATGACTGTTACAATGACATGACATACGTGTCTACTACATCGACATGACTGATACAACGACATGTATGTTACAACGACATGTCATACGTGTCTGATAAAACGACATGACATACGTGACTGTTACAACGAGATGACTATTACAACGAAATGACTGTTACATTGACAAGACTGTTACATTGACATGACTGTTACAATGACATGACATACGTATCTACTACATCGACATGACTGATACAACGACATGTCTGTTACAACGACATACCATACGTGTCTGATAAAACGACATGACATCTGTGACTGTTACAACGAGATGACTATTACAACGAAATGACTGTTACATTGACATGACTGTTACATTGACATGACTGTTACAATGACATGACATACGTGTCTACTACATCGACATGACTGATACAACGACATGTCTGTTACAACGACATACCATACGTGTCTGATAAAACGACATGACATACGTGTCTGTTACAAAGAGATGACTATTACAACGAAATGACTGTTACATTGACATGACTGTTACAATGACATGACATACGTGTCTACTACATCGACATGCCTGATACAACGACATGTCTGCTACAATGACATACCATACGTCTCTGATAAAACAACATGACATACGTGACTGTTACAACGAGATGACTATTACAACGAAATGACTGTTACATTGACACGACTGTTACATTGACATAACTGTTACATTGACATGCCATACATGTCTACTACATCGACATGACTGATACAACGACATGTCTGTTACAACGATATACCATACGTGTCTGATAAAACGACATGACATACGTGACTGTTACAACGAGATGACTATTACAACGAAATGCCTGTTACATTGTCATGACTGTTACATTGACATGACTGTTACAATGACATGACATACGTGTCTACTACATCAACATACCTGATACAACGACATGTCTGTTACAACGACATACCATACGTGTCTGCTACAACGACATGACATATGTGTCTACTACATCGACATGACTGATGCAACGACATGTCTGTTACAACGACATACCATACGTCTCTGATAAAACGACATGACATACGTGACTGTTACAACGAGATGACTATTACAACGAAATGACTGTTACATTGACATGACTGTTACATTGACATGACTGTTACAATGACATGACATACGTGTCTACTACATCGACATGACTGATACAACGACATGTATGTTACAACGACATGTCATACGTGTCTGATAAAACGACATGACATACGTGACTGTTACAACGAGATGACTATTACAACGAAATGCCTGTTACATTGTCATGACTGTTTCATTGACATGACTGTTACAATGACATGACATACGTGTCTACTACATCGACATGCCTGATACAACGACATGTCTGTTACAACGACATACCATACGTGTCTGTTACAACGACATGACATACGTGTCTACTACATCGACATGACTGATGCAACGACATGTCTGTTACAACGACATACCATACGTCTCTGATAAAACGACATGACATACGTGACTGTTACAACGAGATGACTATTACAACGAAATGCCTGTTACATTGACATGACTGTTACATTGCCATGACTTTTACAATGACATGACATACGTGTCTACTACATCGACATCGCTGATACAACGACGTGTCTTTTACAACGACATACCATACGTGTCTGATAGAACGACATGACATACGTGACTGTTACAACGAGATGACTATTACAACGAAATGCCTGTTACATTGACATGACTGTTACATTGACATGACTGTTACAATGACATGACATACGTGTCTACTACATCGACATGACTGATACAACAACATGTATGTTACAACGACATACCATACGTGTCTGATAAAACGACATGCCATACGTGACTGTTACAACGAGATGCCTATTACTATGAAATGCCTGTTACAACGACATACCATACGTCTCTGATAAAACGACATGACACACGTGACTGTTACAACGAGCTGACTATTACAACGAAATGACTGTTACATTGACATGACTGTTACAATGACATGACATACGTGTCTACTACCTCGACATGACATACATGACTGCTACAATGACATAGCATGTAAACAGTCATTGAAAGCTGTCATCTGTTAATACAAAAGTTGTCAGCTACTATTTCAAAAGTTGTCATCGACTAAAACAAAACCCACGGGATCTTTGATTGTGTACCCGTTAAAGTCATCATCGCTGTCGTATCCGTGTTATGAACAAGCGGTCAATTTGGACATTAATAAGTCTCATGATGCTTATGTTTCCACGGGTTAAATATATTTCAAAATGAATTTTATAGATACATTAAAGTTGTCATGCATAAAAATAACTATAAGACTCTACCGTCTCTCTACTATACATGAAAAAAAAGTAGTAGTTTAACTACTACTACTATTACTACAACCACTACAAAAAAAAAAAAAAAAAAAAAAAAAAAAAAAACACTACAGTAATAGAATATCAAAAGTACATTAATTTACTGTCTCTCTGTTAGACGGCTAGACCAGCTTAAGTTACCCAAGTGAGAAATTTCACAGAGAAATAGGGTCTTTGATCATAACAGGTCCCCTACTGGGAGAGCTCACCCCGACCTTGGCGCCGAGAGGTTGAGAGGTCAACGAGAGGTCACCGGGCATCCCGACATGAAATGTCACGGTTAACTCCCCCTGCGCGGCACGCGTTATGCGCGCGGGGCGCTGCCCTATATATCTTCGTTAATTTAGCGCCTAAATGCGGGTCAATCTTTCTCTACTACTAGCTAGCTGTCAGGCACCAACAAAAGCCTCACGATTCACCTGTCTCATTCAGCCTCTAATTCTGTGATCGCCTGTAGCATAGTGGTAAGTGTCTGGCCTGGCACGCCGTAGACCCGTGTTCGAAATCAGATGGAGACTGTTTTTTTAAAATAATTCGGAATTTTTAAAATACGGAGCGCCGAGGTCACGCCGACAGACACCCCCAGTCAACATCCCGACACGAAATGTCACAGTTCAAAAATAATTCGGAATTTTTAAAATACGGAGCGCCGAGGTCACGCCGACAGACACCCCCAGTCAACATCCCGATACGAAATGTCACCGTTAACTCCCCCTGCGCCTACAGTACATTAGGCGCCCAGAAGAAACCTCATTATGAGAAACCTGATGTTGTATAATCTACTAACCTATCACTATCGCTCAAGTACACCAAGCGCACAAAAGTCAGCACACACCAGACATAAACAGCGCACTTCCGGGGTCACCGGGCCTAGAGGTCAACATCCGACCACGAAATGTCACGGTCAACTCCCCCTGTCTAGCGTGTACATTAGGCGCGCCGCGCGCCTACTATATATCTTTGTTAATTTAGCGCCTAAATAATATCCAAATCCTTCCTGCTATACTACTCTCGTGTTGTCCCTAATCGTTCTCGTGTTTATTTTAAACTTTTATCCAATTGTTCTCGTGTAGTAAATACTTTTTCTTATTATTATCATATTTAATGTCAATAATTTTTCCTTTTCTTTCTTTCACTACCGCAGATTTAGCATTTATTGGTGACCAGCGCAAAAGTTTGGCCAAAAGTCAACAACTTGCCCAGTTCACTAGCAGCAAAAGGGAGACAATTCAAGTAGCTGCCGTCCAGGGATCGTACGTTATTTCTGTGAATTCCACTCACACAGACTCCTACGTGAATTTGTTTGTGTCAACAAATCCTGAATTTGGGGATGCTGCATATCCAAGTGTTCCGCTCAACAGCCAAGTCTATGCCTTGACAAACAGAAGAACCCTAGCTCTTGAGTGGCCGTCCGCAGCTTCCGTGAATCGCTTCAGGAAATCCCTGGAATATTGCGTCACCATCAGCAGAATAAAGAACTTCCAAACTCAATGTGGCGCTTTAGCACATTTCCGTGGAGATAAAATACCGACTTTCGCCGATTGGGATTTACCGAATGAGAAGGAACATATTGAAGAACTTCGCCGACTGGCGAATCCGATCAAACAAGCGCCAAGAAGAATGATATATTACCAGTGTGTGGCGAACAAAACGTCCTTCACCTTCACTAAAACAGGGCGAGGAAAGACCTATTATGTTGACGTGTTCGTTGTTGACAAAGAAACACAAAGGGCGTCCAGTTATATGGGAGCGTCAGTTAAAATCAAGCGATCGCCGAAAACAAAAATGAAGGTTGGTGACACTAAAACAATTAACCTGAAAAGGAAAATGGCGGTAGAGTTAAAGATTAACTCCACGTTATCTCGACTAGCTTTTGAAGTCATTCCCTGCTCTGGGAAAATTCCTTTTGAACTTTTTTATAATGGCAAAAAAAATCAAACAAAAATACTGGCTAGGCGCTGGAAACGTCATTTTGTGCGGAACGCTGAACCCGGTACCTACCTCTTGACATTCCCCGGAAAGAGAAAGAAGAAAACTTTCGTTACAGTTTTCATTACCTCTAAACCCAGTCGTTCAAAAATTTTTATGCCAAAGAATAGAAAGATTCGTTTCTTTGATAATTTGAAAACATGTTCGAGCGTCACAGTAGCATGGATGAGAAGCTTTGTGGAGCAGAGCTATTGTCTGTACAAAAAGAAATTGAAGGCAAACAGGCATGACTCCAAACGAAGACAGTGTCTAAGTTCTGTTGAGCGACCTGAGGTTGAGCGGGAGATGTGTGCTACGTATGGCGCCACAAATAGCACAAGAAATGCCGTAACCTACAACGTCACAGGGCTGCAGCCTGATACCTGGTACAGATTTGACGTTTTTGTCAGCCGTGGACGTTCGGCTCCTGTACCGTACAAAAGTGTCAAAGTGAAAACAGATAAATGTGTGAGCTGAGCTACGATTAAGAAACTGAGCTGAGCTACGGATGGTGATCGTTTGCAATGTATGACGTTGATGTGTAAGACTTGACTGAAGAAGTTGAACATAGCTGCAGGCGAAAGGGGCGATTCTAAATTAAAATACCGGGGGAAAAATAAACTTTTCTCATCAGAAAACATATTGTGACAGACAAATAAACCGTTGTTTTGTTTGTAAGAACTATTATGGATCACCCATTGGACTCAAAACACAGTGAAATCAATGTCGTTTTAGTGCAATAACAGGCTGTTACTGTCTTGTTTGTCATAATATGGCGGGAAAGAAACTATGAGCATACGTTAGTTCCAACTAGCCTACATGGGAAGGAACAGCGTGTCGACTTTTCGTTATTTGTATGTTACTTACAAATTATGATTTTATGAGTTTCTTTTTAATACTGCTGACATGTTCATATGATTTGTCTTTTATTTATTTGGACATGTACCGATTCTATTGAAAGTCGTCGCTTGGGAAATGTTAATGATCAAGTGATCTAATATCCTTGAAGAGAAACACTACAATAACTTTGTAGTAATGCAGAGCTTCAAGTCGCTGCGCTGCCTTGCTGTGGATCAGTATTGTTTTTATACATTTTTTATATCAAAACCAACTCTGTACATCCCTGTACATCATTCTATTTATTGTAATGTTGTATTTATTGTACTGTTGTATTTATTGTACTGTTGTAATATTAGTTTCACAATTTGACAATGATAATTTATTCAAGACACCTCAATGTTGCTATGCTTGATATGCTACAAATAGCGTTATTATTTATTCATGTTTGCTTTGTTTTGTCATTCAATGGTTATGTGCTATATTAATTAAAATGTTTGCCTAGTGTTATGGATATTTTTTCCTTGCTAAATTAGCCAATTGTTTCCTGGCTAAGGTCGCCGTCTTCTGTTACAAAACATTGGCTCAAGCTGATGTGTCAGCAAACAGTTCAATCATATGTCTACATTCTGGACAAGTTTAAGTCTATCATCTCGATGTTGAGACTGGTATTTCATTTCCTTACATTTTTATGTTGACAGAAATATTGGTTTCTCTGAGGACCTTTCTCATTTTCAGATGAGAGTCTGCGCTACTCACTTCTGGAAATCTTTCTCATTATGAGATCAGTATTTGCTCTTCTCATATTTGAAAGCTTTTCTTATTATGAGATCAGAGGCTAAGCTACTGAAGATCTTTCTCATTGTGAGATCAGAGGCTAAGCTACTGAAGATCTTTCTCATTGTGAGATCAGAGGCTAAGCTACTCAAGATCTTTCTCATTATGAGATCAGAGGCTAAGCTACTGAAGATCTTTCTCATTGTGAGATCAGAGGCTAAGCTACTGAAGATCTTTCTCATTGTGAGATCAGAGGCTAAGCTACTGAAGATCTTTCTCATTGTGAGATTAGAGGCTAAGCTACTGAAGATCTTTCTCATTGTGAGATCAGAGGCTAAGCTACTGAAGATCTTTCTCATTGTGAGATTAGAGGCTAAGCTACTGAAGATCTTTCTCATTGTGAGATCAGAGGCTAAGCTACTGAAGATTTTTCTCATTATGAGATCAGAGGCTGGCTACTCACATCTAAAGACCTTTCTCATTATGAGATCAGAGGCTGGCTACTCACATATGAAGACCCTTCTCATTATGAAATCAGAGGCTTGCGCTACTCAAATCTGAAGACCTTTCTCATTATGGGATCAGAGGCTGAGCTACTCACATTTGAAGACCTTTTTCGTTGTAAAATTAAACACGATGTTATTCATTTCTGAACCCCTTCTTCGTTATTAGATCAAACATTTTGCTGCTCATTTCTGAAATTTTCTTGTCCTTCTACGAATTATATACAATGTGGCACATTTCTGAATCCCTTCTCATTATGAGGTCCAAAACCGAGCAAGGTGCCTACCGACATCCGGGGTGAGAACCGTCGGTGATTCATAAGTTGACTGCAAGTGTCAGGATGGGTAGACAACAGAGTTGCTCCAGGCCTTGCTCCACCTGCCAGTGGTGCCCTTGGGAACAAACTAACCAGTCCGATCAAGCTAGTAGGAATCGATGAGGGAATGCAACTCGGTACCTAAAAATGAATGCCGAAGATGGATGTGTCGTGTCGAAGATAGATGTGTCGTGGCGAAGATAGATGTGTCGTGGCGAAGATGGATGTGTCGTGCCGAAGATGGATGTGTCGTGCCGAATGCGGATGTGAATTATCGAAGACGGATGTGTCGTGCCGAAGAAGGATGAGTCGTGTCGAAGAAGGATGAGTCGTGTCGAAGAAGGATGAGTCGTGTCGAAGAAGGATGTGTCGTGTCGAAGAAGGATGAGTCGTGCCGAAGAAGGATGTGACGCGTCGAAGAAGGATGTGTCGTGCCGAAGAAGGATGTGTCGTGCCGAAGAAGGATGAGTCGTGTCGAAGAAGGATGTGTCGTACCGAAGAAGGATGTGTCGTGCCGAAGAAGGATGTGTCGTACCGAAGAAGGATGTGTCGTGCCGAAGATGGATGTGTCGTGTCGAAGAAGGATGTGTCGTGCCGAAGAAGGATGAGTCGTGCCGAAGAAGGATGTGTCGTGCCGAAGAAGGATGTGACGCGTCGAAGAAGGATGTGTCGTGCCGAAGAAGGATGTGCCGTGCCGAAGATGGATATGTCGTGCCGAAGAGGGATGTGTCGTGCCGAAAACGAAGACATCGCAGCTTTCCATTAACTATTAACACAACATATCTACACCCATTTCACATCATTTGAACACAGAAAACGAAGAGAACGCGAGCTATTCATTTCTGAAATCCGTTCATATCGATATAAACGCGGTACAAGATAAATTATAGTTCAGGAAATGCGTTACTAATTAACAACAGGTCAACGGTCACAAAATAATTAATCTGCTATATCCAGGTGATAGTCTTAATAGCAGAGACAAAGAATGAACTACAAGAAATGATAGGCATAATAGCGAAAGAAAACAACAAGAAAGGTCACAGTCAGAATAATAAGAAAACAGAAGTAATGGTCACATCGAAGAAACATTCATCATATTCATGCAGCATAAAAATAAACGGCACAAATCTTATTTAGCAAAATAGCATTTCAGAAAATGAAAAACTTCTTGTGCAACAAGTCTATGTCAATGGAAGTGAGAAAGAGAGTTAATCAGTGCTATATAGAGCCAATTCTGATCTATGGAGCCGAATCATGGAAAGTAGAGAAACAAATGAAAAGACGATTATAGGCAACAGAGAGATAGGATTTATGAGAAGAATGTTGAAAGATCCCTGGACAGCTAAAAAGACCAACGAATAAATTATCAAAGAGACCAACACAAAAAGGAAGCTCATAAGAAATATTAGAAAGAAAGAACCAACATTTTTTTTGGCATATCTCGAGAAAAGAAAAGTTGAAATACTTAGTTACAGCTGGCCAAGTACAGGGAAAAAAGATCGGGGACGACAAAGAGAGAAGATACTAGATAACTTGGTATCATGGCACCGTAGACAGTCACCAACAGAAATGATACGATGCACTGTGGAAGAGAAATGTGGAAGGACATGATCGCAACGCCAATCGTTTTGGCACATGATGATGAATAAAGAGAATATTATTACCTACGACTACATTCATGTTTGTACTAATTAATATCATCAAACATACCATTTATTTCCTAGCCACATAGTAATACATCAACACGGTCACATAGCAATACATCAACACGGTCACATAGCAATACATCAACACGGTCACATAGCAATACATTAACACGGTCACATAGTAATACATCAACACGGTCACATAGCAATACATCAACAGGGTACATAGCAATACATCAACACGGTCACATAGCAATACATCAACACGGTCACATAGCAATACATCAACACGGTCACATAGCAATACATCAACACGGTCACATAGCAATACATCAACAGGGTACATAGCAATACATCAACACGGTCACATAGCAATACATCAACACGGTCACATAGCAATACATCAATACGGTCACATAGCAATACATCAACACGGTCACATAGCAATACATCAACAGGGTACATAGCAATACATCAACACGGTCACATAGCAATACATCAACACGGTCACATAGCAATACATCAACACGGTCACATAGCAATACATCAACACGGTCACATAGCAATACATCAACAGGGTACATAGCAATACATCAACACGGTCACATAGCAATGCATCAACACGAACTCCGTAACAATAGTCATGGTCCTTGAATTCATTTTTTTTAACGCTTTTAATATAATTTTGATTTGTTAAAATAAAATTATCTTTACGGCATGTTCCCATATCTGGGGTCTGTTGGTGGGACTTATTGGACCAGAGAATAACAACCGCTTGTCCGGTGCAGTCGCCGCAAGTTGTTTGGGCCTGAGTTTTTATTTCACCCCCGATCGACAAAGGAATTAAAACCGTTAAATTGTACTGGGATTGGAACCCACGATATGGGGCCCAACTAGTTATCGATTCGCCACCAGTTCTGCATTTCAATATAAACATTTTTTTTTAATTGCACCATTTCTGAGATCTCCAATGAGGGGGGAGAAAAGGTGGGGGGGGAGAAAAGGTGGGGGGGCACTACTGGAGGGTTGAAGAATAAAGGCCACATGTATCAGTGCAGTCGTCTCGTGGTGTTCAAGCCAGATCTTTGTATTTCATCCAAAGTAAACCCCCAAAAAATATATAGTTTCACCCCCAGCGAGATTCGAACCGTGGCACTTCTTTATAGTCCCATGCTGCAAGGAAGGAATTTACTGTTTTCATTCACGTCAGTACAGATATATGTGCTGCTAATTGTTAACTAGTTATCGTGTGTCAGTAAATATTTTTGTTTTATTAAAATGTTTTGAATATCAGGATAGATCTTTGCTTCTTTTTTTCCCCTCAGAAGTTTTTGTTTATTAGCAAAGATCACTGTTTTATCCGCTTGTTATCAGTTTAGAGCTTCATGTTATTAGGGGGTTTCGTTTTACAACTGTGTATTACAGCTTTCTAGAGAGATAATTTCCAATATTAGGAAGAGACAATCATCATTTTTTGGCCATGTAATGAGAAGAGAACAACTTGAATAAATTGTAACAACTGGAAAAATTGAGGGACGAAGAGATAGAGGGAAGCAAAGAGAGAAAATACTAGACATCTTAAGAGAATGACCTGGCAGAAGGTCAACAACAGAAATGATAAATAGCTGCCGAGACCGAAAGTTGTGGAGAGACATGATCACCTACGCCACTAGGCCCGGTACTTGATGATGATGATTACAGCTTTGCAAAAATGCTACAAAACAAAATAAGTTAACGTTTCGACTACAGAACCTTCGTCAGTATACAGGGATACTTGATAAATTCAAGATTAACGAACATTTTTTTTTTATCTTCACATGGGAGGCATACTGCAGTCTAACCAGTATGAGACCATTGGTCAGGAGAGCGAACGGAAGTGAAAGTGATCAAATAGTTCATTCAACTTGGCACCAGCCATCACGTGACCACACGGGTGAGAAATATCAGTCAGCGGTTCTAAAAATGGTGTCAGAAAATGTCACAAAGAAATCCTGAGTTGAAATGGTGGCAGTAGAGAAAGGAAAGGAGGCACTTTAGCGTAAACGTAACGAAAACGTGTAAATACTTTCGTTATTTAAAATAGAGCTTAAACAAAGATAATACTCAAAACCTCAAAATGGATATCAAAGTTGAAGGACTAGCCTCGGAGAAAGTTCAGAGCTACAACTACTTTGGACCAGTTACAATCATTGGTGAAAATGTAGAAATGAAATAAACAAAAGAATAGGTATGGCAAAAAAATATTTTAATGCTATGAAAAATATGCTAACATAAGCACACATAACATCAGGATTAAAACTAAGAATAGCAAAATGTTATATCTTCTCAATATTCCTGTATGGTACAGAAACATGGATATTAAACAAGAAAACAGAACAGAAAATTGAAGCCTTTGAATAATGAATTTATAAAAGAATAGAAAGAATTGGATGGAAAGAAAAGAACACAAATAATGAAGTCTTAAAGCAAATAAAAATGAAAAGAGAACTACTAAACACAATTCAAACTAGGCAAATAAGATTTTTGGGGCATGTTAAAAGACACAACAGATTACTAAAAATAATCTTTGATGCGACAAGAGGCAGAGGCAGACCAAGACTAATATGGACAAGACGGCCTACCAACCTGCACTATCAAAGCAAGAGACAGAGTGGAATAGCGCTCCATGGTTGCCGATCTTCGATGCGAAGACGGCACACAATGATGATGAGATATAATAGAAGCAATGATGGCAGGTACAGACTTATTAGATAAGATCGAATATCTGGCCAAGATTAGAGTTGGGTGGTGGAAAACACCTACGAGCCCTATGTGACGTCACTCGGCGCTGAAAGGATCAAGATCAAGATTTGTTCTAGTGGGAGTTCCTGTCGCTGGTAACTGGAATAGATAAACTCCATGCCCAGAGACAAAGATTATCACACTGGATAACTTAACACATTTTGATATCCGGAAATTAAAGAGTGGATATTATAACTCAATCAAGGAGAGTAGGAACAAGTAGATAATGATTACCCATACTCAAATATAAAGAGTTTTTCATCCATTCTAACAGAAGAGAGATGAGCCATCGTCAGTGTTATCTATCATCCAATTCATTGTTATCAATCATCCATTTCAATGTTAACTATCACCTATCCCAAAATGAACTATCACCAATCCCTAAGTTAGCTATCGTCACAAAGTTAATTATCATCTATCGCAAAATTAACTATCATCCATCCCTAAGATAACTATCATCCATCCCAAATAACTATAATCCATCCCTAAGATAACTATCACCCATCCCTAAGATAACTATCACCCATCCCTAAGATAACTATCATCTATCCCAAATAACTATCATCCATCCCTAAGATAACTATCATCCATCCCTAAGATAACTATCATCCATCCCATAGTTAACTATCATCCATTCCTAAGATAACTATCATCCATCCCTAAGATAACTATCATCCATCCCTAAGATAACTATCATCCATCCATAAGATAGCAATCATCCATCCCTAAGATAACTATCATCCATCCCTAAGATAACTATCACCCATCCCTAAGATAACTATCACCCATCCCTAAGATAACTATCATCCATCCCTAAGATAACTATCACCCATCCCTAAGATAACTAACATCCATCCCTAAGATAACTATCACCCATCCCTAAGATAACTATCATCCATCCCAAATAACTATCATCCATCCCAAAATGAACTATCCTATATTTCGATGTTAACTATCATGCATCGCAAATTTAATTATCATCCAACCCAAATTTAACTAATCTCCATCCCAACGTTATCTGTCATCCATCTCAATGTTAACTATCATTCGCTTAACCAACAAATTATCCAAAAATTATCTTTAATCTTGTAACAGACTATAACAAACGTAATGAACAGACGCATGCGCACGTAAACTGTCAGATACATGTTCACAACTGTTCTCAATATAAAATTACGGAACACTATATTTACGGAACGAATTACTATAGGATTAGAGATTGCGTGGGCTAATCGATAACTCGACGTGTTCCAAACAAGGAATATACGGGTTTTTATCCTGTTGGGCTCAAACGTTTATTTTTGCTTATTTCGAGGGTGAAATAAAAAAAACTCATCCCGAACACCTCGTGACGACTGCACTGTGCGAGCGGCCTTTATACTACGGACCTATAAGTCCTCCCGCTAGACACCAGAACTAGGGTAATCCGGGACAAGATATTTTTTATGCAATGAGATCAACTTATATATGATTAGACAAGCAGAAATTATAGACTCACAGACTCTTCTCTTTATGGCATTCACCCTTCAAGTGGGTGTAGTTGTGTTGTGTCGCTGGTTTACGACGTAGCCGAGACATTTGCACGTTTCACAAATCCGTCTTCTCACAGACTCAAAATTGTCATTAAAGATGTATAGAGCTAAACAGAGATCTCGATAGAGGCAGACTTTGGCAAGGCCCTAAGCTAAATGAAATTTTGAAACCCTTTGATCTCTAGCATAGATATAATATCCCAGTTGGAAGCAGCACTTAAATGGGATTTAAACAATTTTAACTCGGTGTACACAGAAGAAGAAGATTATAACGGTGAAGAAGAAGAAGTCGAAGAAGAAGAAATTGATGATGATGATGTAGAAGACAAAGAAGAAACCATTTTAACTTACAGAAAGCTGACAAAAGAAAAAATCAGGGTTACAAGTTCTGAACATTTTTTAGAGGCCCCGGACCCCTTCAAATCGTTTGCCCCTAATCTGCAGCTTCTTGAACTTATGTCTTGGCCGACCTTGGTTCCAGACAACAGCCACATTTATCATATCACTTGAGTTATTTGAGGTCATCATCATTGCACTCCGAACATGTCCATAAGTGCTCAGATCCCCTCCTCAGCAAGTTCCGCAGTGTCCAGCGACTGACGACTCCAGTTCTGTGTTGGTTGATAGTCTTCTTACTTGCCAACTAAGTTTCTCATTTCTGGCTGTGCCCATCTTAACTTCCATCTTTTTCATCCGAAGGAGGGACGTGGATTTGTGGTGGTCGAAGTCCTGGGCTCTTCCCACATCTCGGAGGGCATTGATGATGTCCGCCCGATCCATTGGTTTACCGTCCTCAACGACAGCTAGTCAACCTGTCCGCTCTTTCATTTCCCCGTACTCCCGAATGTCCAGGGACATAGACAAAGGTGACCTTACGTATTTTTTACTTCTGCAATGACTCTAACCACTGCATTCGTACATAGCCCGCCTCCACTTTTTTTTATCATGCTCATCGAATCACTCAGTATACAGGCATGGGTGTAGTCTTGTGACTCTAACCATTTGAATGCCCTGGTCACTGCCATCACCTCCATCGTCATGATAATCGTGGTCATAACGTATGCACCACTGTCTTCTTTGACTATTCTGCCTGCCGAGCGTGCTGTAAATGCCCATTCATTTCTTTGGTGTCGTATTACAGATCCGTCTGTATAGATGATTGCATCTTTCTCATCGATGTTATCGCAGATGAGACCGTTGACCTCCGCATTGACCACGATTGATTTGTTCCCTACTTTTCCTGTCGAGTGTGACAATACACGAGATGATTATGTGTTATTACATATCACTTGTCTGACAGTAAAGACACAACAAGGAGAAATGAAACCAAAAAATATAGAAAAAAAATAGAAAAACAACAATATGGTTATAGCCTTACGTAATATGTGGACGAAAAAGACACAATGATGTGATTATTAGAGAAAAACGTCCCATATTTTATTGATAGCGAAACTTGAGTAACTAAAGTTTTATATGTGTTAAGAAGATAGCAAAGTAAATAGTTCAGATCGGCAGGTTTCTGAATAAAGTAAAGTAAAGTACCCCCGTCACGCCAAGTGGCGTATAGGGAAATACGGTGTTAGTGACCATATATTTTACAGACCTTCAGCACATGATTTTTGGGGTAATGTGGTCGGTATTACGCCCATGCTGCTTTACTTTCGCAGAAAAAAATCCGGTACCCATTTAAGGCTGGGTGAGCCCGGAAGCCGCCGGTTGGGATCGAACCCTACCCCTTGTCTTTGTAGTCCAGTTCACTAACCACTGAGCTATCGCGGCTCCATAGGTTTCTGAGTAGCAAATTTTAAAAATGCGTGCGCAGTTTCATAGATGCAGTAGATAAAGTAAAGAGCCCCCGTCACGCCAAGTGGCGTCTAGGGAATATGGTGTTAGTGACCATAATTTTTACAGGCCTTCCGCGCATGATTTTTGGAGTAATGTGGTCGGTTTTACGCCCGTGCAACTTTACTTTCCCAGAAAAAATCCAGTACCCTTTATGACTAGGTGAACCCAGAAGCCGTCTCTTGTCCTTTGTAGTCCAGTTCACTAACCACTGAGCTATCGCGGCGTTCATAGATGCAGTGTACATAACAGACTGCTAATGGACGTAGAATGAATTATAGAGTGAATACGTAGCAATGGTTGTAGTGCATATAAATTAGAGGATTGATTGGGTGTATAGACTTATCATTATCATTGAGTGTGGTCTCCGCATCGAAAGTTGATTACCATGCAGCGTCATTACGTCTCTTGCTTTGCTCTTGCAGATTGTCCATCTTTTAATATTACTCGTTTTTGTTAGTCTCGGTCTCCAGTCTAAACCACTGGAAGCTGCTATTCGTGTTGTTTCGTCCTATACCTGTTTGGTTGCAATGCAAGTATATAGACCTACGGGAGATACTAGTCTTAATAGGAAAATACACATACAAAATGTATTCCCGAGTTGTTTTTCGTAACCCAAGCTATAGTCATGAGTACACATTCATTAAAGACATCGCCAATGATAGCTAATTTTATAGGTCGCTGAGTTGGCCGTGTGCTCTAGCGTTTGGCTTCTCGTGGCAAGGCGTTTTGCCGAGGAGTACGGGTTCGATCCTACTTCTGACCATTTATTGTTCTTTGTTTTTTTTCTTTCTGTTTTTGATTATTTGTGATTTTTATTCAAAGTGTAAATATACTTTTTCCCCTGAAATTTATCACTAGTCTTGGTCTGCCTCTGCCTCTTTTACCTTTAATTTTCCGTTCCAATATTACATTTAGTAGGCTGTTCCTTTTTTTAACATGGCCCAAAAATCTCATTTGTATTGTTTGAATTGTGTTTAGTAGTTCTCTTTTCATTTTTAGTTGTTTTAAAACTGCAACGTTTGTTGACTAATAGACTACAAGTACTAATCCATATTTACCATATCAATTAGTAGGTATCAACCTGTATATAGCGTTGATATAGACTAGTCAAGTGGGTGGATACAAAGGACCAGAAAAAGCAGATGCATTGTTGGGTAGAACGTTATCAAGATGTATGTTCTCATGAAAGCATCATTGATAGCAAAACCGTGTTAGAGCAATCGGAGTGTGGCGTGAACTTTGTAACCTCTCAAGGGAGAGGACTTCCGGTCAATATGGCGGATAGGCGGCAAGAACCATTGAGGTTAGTGAAAAAAGTTCCTTGTTGCAGTTTCCTCATATTCCTAGTTCTGTGCACACTGTGAGCTGTGCTTTTTATCCGGATGGTGTTTCTATATTCAGATTGCTTACGATGAATGATGATATCGTATGACGAAAGACAATTCAGCTGCGTTCACTTTCGGTGCCGCTTGGCCTTGTGTCTTTTAGCATGTGCTGTAGCTGCTAGGTTGGGGACTGCAGCTGTCTTTCTTTGTTTGGATCCTACAATGAGATGGATTTTAATTCGGATGATTCCACTGGCACTGGCAGTTGAGCACTTATGGATTTTAATTCGTTTGCAGTGATACCGGGGTCTTTGGCTAACCATACATAACCTCCCAAGGATAAATTACTAAGTGTGTGATCATTGATGTTCTTTCATGTAAGAAATCAAATGAATATAGAATTCCTAATGTGAAAGTCAAGTGTCATTTATATCTGTCATATTGTACTAACTTTCTATACCTCTGCTGCAGTCAATGTGTGGTCCCACATGATACACGCAACGCTCTCGTTTGACAAATTTTAAGAACAAAATGATGGAGGTACTAATAACTACCATATTTCTCTTATGTGGTGGATATATATTATTAGTTAGAGGGTATACACGCTGATAAAGAGTTAAGGTTAGTGTAGATTAAATAAAGTTAGTATATGATGTGAATATAAAACAGTGGATAACGGATAACTTCAATATAAATATGTGGTTTTCATAGTTGTGGCGTTGATCGTCGACGGCACAGTCAGTAACTTGTGTTTTCATAAATATGTTTATAGTAAAAAAGACAAAAATAAAGAGCCTCCGTCACGCCAAATGGCGTATAGGGAATATGGTGTTAGTGATCATAAATTGTACAGACCTTCGGCACATGATTTTTGGGGTAATGTGGTCGGTATTACGCCCGTGCCGCTTTACTTTCCCAGAAAAAAGTCCGGTACCCATTTAAGACTGAGTGAACCTGGAAGCCGTCGATTGGGATAGAACCCTACCTCTTGTCCTTTGTAGTCCACTTCCATAAGCACTTAGCTATCGCGGATCCTTATATTTATAGTAGTTATCTACAAATTGCTAGGACAGATATCAATAAGCGGCTCCCGTCGGAAAGTTATCGCGATAGTTATGTTATCCACATAAAATAAAAGATGTAAATAATCGTACCATTTTTGAGAATGTTATTAACATGATTTATCTCTGTATTTCTTACATAAGATCACATTACAATATAGCTGACATGAAATAAAACGATGTAATAATATTGTAAACATATACAATTTTAACACTGATACTTGCACATCTTGGGGACTGATAATAAAAGTGCTATAGTCTAAGAACTGATATAATTTCTTATTCAGATAACCCGAAGAGTGTTAATATTATATGTTAGATGTTATATGTTTTATGTTACGTCTATAATTTGGAACATTAGGTAGATTCTTGATATTAATAAAACTACCATTTCATCATAAAGTGAACGGTTTTTCGATCAAATTATCATAGTCTTTAGTTCGGATTGACGCCACAGCAGTTGAGGCATTCCCATATCCGCTTTGCTCCAATTTCAAACAACAGTCGAAGTGTGTGTCTATTTATTGTTCCTGCCCTTTATTGATTGAACATTTTGCTTTCTTGTCTGAGGAATTTTTTCCAGTTTCCGTCCTTCGTGGCGCTGCAATTCACTCTTTCTTTAACATATGGGATATCCTCAGCTTCCTTGGCACCATACTGTGAGTGATAAAGTAAAGGTAAAGTTTAAGACATGAGTCTGCGTCTTAGCAAGTGAGTTTTCACCCATATGTGCTCGGCCGCCTATCCAGAAGTATTCGGAGACTTCTGGATAGTGTCACTTCAAACATCGAAACTCACGATGCGAGGCGGCATTCCTCACCTTCACAGAGTACTACCCTGGTACCCATTTCTGCCAGCGGCGGGGACGACCGCGAGGTATGTTTTTTTTTTTCCAACCACGAGTACAACTCTCACTGCTTCCAGTGGGAATCGAACACGGGTTGTCCAAATGTCGGTAGCCCAGTCGGGTGGTTTTCCTAACTAGGCTACCGAGGCCCCTGTGAGTGGTATTCCTTTAAAGCGCGCGACATGTCGTAAATGTCTTTTTTTCCAGTCTCTTATCCAATGACAGACTCTACCAACCTGTCATTTCATTGTCATGAACTTGCCCACAATATCCAAATATTAGAAGAACATACCTCAAAAATCATGTGCAGAAGGTCTGTCAAATATTATGGTCACTAACACCATATTCCCTATACGCCACTTGGTGTGACGGGTCACTAAGACCATATTCCCTATACGCCACTTGGTGTGACGGGTCACTAACACCATATTCCCTATACGCCACTTGGCGTGACGGGTCACTAACACCATATTCCCTATACGCCACTTGGCGTGACGGGTCACTAACACCATATTCCCTATACGCCACTTGGCGTGACGGGTCACTAACACCATATTCCCTATACGCCACTTGGTGTGACGGGTCACTAACACCATATTCCCTATACGCCACTTGGTGTGACGGGTCACTAACACCATATTCCCTATACGCCACTTGGTGTGACGGGTCACTAACACCATATTCCCTATACGCCACTTGGCGTGACGGGTCACTAACACCATATTCCCTATACGCCACTTGGTGTGACGGGTCACTAACACCATATTCCCTATACGCCACTTGGTGTGACGGGTCACTAACACCATATTCCCTATACGCCACTTGGTGTGACGGGTCACTAACACCATATTCCCTATACGCCACTTGGCATGACGGGTCACTAACACCATATTCCCTATACGCCACTTGGCATGACGGGTCACTAACACCATATTCCCTATACGCCACTTGATGTGACGGGGCTCTTAACTTTTTTTTTTTTTTTCAAATAGAAGAACATCCATCATTTACAATCTGCCTGCGAAAGGTCGGCTACACTCAAGACTGAGACCTGAACAAACCAGACTTCGTGGTAATATGTCATTTTAAAATCCAGGCACAGGAATAATTAGACCTTTATTTTTTCCAGCCAGAACGAGCCGGAACTCGTTCTTATAAATGTGTACTACGTTGACATGTCCGACAAACAAACTGCAAATTTGTAGAAGTAAATTGAGAACTAGAATTGCCGCGAGTGTACATTCTCGTGCTATGGTTGTTGACAACGATGGTATGAATGTGAGTACGTCAGTCTTGGTGAGGTCTTGTACAGATATAAGTTGTTCGTTTTATGGGATGAATTTTCAGGTACACTTTTATTAAGTAAAAAAATCACTTAGAATAATAAACTTTAAATCTGGAATCGAGCTCTAGAAAATGATCAACAGATTATTCAATTGTGTTTTTTGGTTATTTGGTTATGGAAGGCCCCGGTATCACTGCAAACGAATTAAAATCCATAATTGCTCAACCGCCCGTGCCAGTATAAACATCCGAATCTCATCTCCCAAACAAAGAAAGGTAACTGTAGTCCCCATCGTAGCAGTCTCAGCACACGCCAAAAGACATAAGGCGAAAACGCGCAGAAATTGATATTCATACGATATCATCATTCATCGAAAGCAATTGGAATATCGAAACATGATCAAAACGGATGAGACACACAGCTCACGGTGTGCACAGACCACTTAACTCAATAGCTCCTGCAACAAGCCGGACTTGGAATATGAGGAAACTGCAACAAGGAACACTTAGCCATATGCATAGCCTCCAATTGTTCCCGCCGCTTATCCACCATATACCGGGAGTTCACGTCCTCTTGAAAATGATCTATCTTTCGTTCACCCGAAGTATTGTCTATATCTGCAATGTCGTTTCCTGTATAAATGTTACTGTCTTTTGTAATTCTTACAGTTCGTTCGTTCGCTTTCGTCAGCTTTGACCTCTGACGAAGTCCCACCCACTCAATTTTGTAGGACTGAATTTTGCGTGTAAAGTCTGTTTAATCCTATTACAGGATGCCCCTCGCCATGCAGGCAGATTTACTCCGACTTCAGAGGTACTAATTTTTAGGGAATTAGTAAAACCCAGGTGTCCTCGCCAGGGTACGAACCCCGGCTGTTGCCAACCGCCTATCGATTGCGCTAACCGGACACCCAATTCTTACAGTGACCCATATAGTTTTGTCTGTAGTGTTGTATCTATGGACCAATGGATTTTCCTTAGTCTGCTATATTCTGTGCAATCTTGAAGTATGTGTTCAGCAGTCTGGGGCGCCTGTCCACATGTACAAGTAGTTGATGTGCCGATCTTGAATTTTGTATACATGTGACTATGGAGTCGATTGTGTCCTGTTCTTAGGCGTATAATGATAACTTGTTCATATCTATTCATATTCTTGAAAATGATGAGCGTCATATTTTTTTAAAAAATGTAGAGCGCTTGATGATGTTAGGCCATCGTTGTTGACTCCAATTCCGAACATATAGACACACAGTTAGTCGTCAGATTATCCCCGTCGCACATCAAACAACCGACCGTAAGATTAGCGTACGGCCGGTCTAGGGATTTACAATGAACCATAACGATGAAGTAGCACACAAAAAAATGTCATACACTCAATTTCGCTCCCTTTCGATTTCTGATCACTCTAGTAAAAGCAGCCTAAGACGACCAAAACACTGTGCAAATTCCATAAAGAGATAAAACTGCGGCTGACGAAGTAGTTTACATTGATAAGTAACATGGAAATAACTTGCGTCAAGGAATTCCAACAACGGTCATGAACAGCACCAATGTGACGTAAAGCGCAGATCAAGTCTAGACATTGGAAAGTCGCATTCACAACACTTGGCCTGTCAAACATGGACTGTTGCCGGCGTACAACATCGCTTTAGCGGCGCAGATGTAATAAGAAGATCATCACTTTTACTTCAGCTGTGTTTTCTGTGTAATCGAATTCGAGGTTTTTTTTCACATCTTTCGTTAACTATTTTTCGTCATCAACACGTTGAATGGCGTTATAAGGACGTAGTTAGCGTTGTGTCGTTGTCTACATAAAGCGGCAATGTCTGCGACCTCTCGGGCCCAGCACATCCAACCTCAGCGTACAATCCCACCCTCAGAGTCTGCTCTACGGGATACGATCTTCAGTTTGATTATAAATTCTAAGAGCAACTATAATGTTAGATCCTGGAGTTAGCTTCGAAGTCGGAAAATCCCAGAAAAATACAGAAAGAAAGAAAGAAAGAAAGAAAGAAAGAAAGAAAGAAAGAAAGAAAGAAAGAAAGAGACAGAGAGAGACAGAGAGGCTCAAAGAAAATATTTGTATCTCCTGAACTCATAAAATAATGTCCTAGACTTAACAAGACTGCGCTTGGATGTAGTGCTAACAGGGTCCAACACCTGAATAGACGTCAGGCCTCCTAATTAAAGCGTGCATCTAAATCACTAAGGGAGATAATGACACGCAACAGGAATACACGGTTCCTTTCAGGACTTATAAGCCGAAAGGGGGAGGGGGAGGGGGGCGGCTTTATAATTGTCTAATCATTAAATTTACACAACTCGTTAGGAGATACTGGACTCGTTGGTCTAAAGGCAAGACGCCGGTCTCAAGACAGTGAAGATGTGAGTTCAAATCCCGGTTGCAACAGTTGGGATTTTTATTTGTGATTTTTCTCTGAGGCAACCACCCCTGGTCTAAGCAGCGATACCCGGTTTGAAATGACAATTACCCATCGACGGGAAGAAATATGAGTCCCACGAAGACGGAGTTATCTGCATGTGCGGCGAGGGACCCCTGTGCACACGACTACCAGCGGAACACGGATTAACACGCAAAATTCAGTTGTTAGTCTCTATGGAGTTCGCCTGGGGTGAAAGCTGGCGAACGCTATATATATATATATATATATATATATATATATATATATATATATATATATATGGTTATGGAAGGCCCCGGTATCACTGCAAACGAATTTAAATCCATTATATATATACTTATATAACACGTTATCAAACAAAAACATCTCGGGTTGTAAGCGAATTATAGAAATGAATATGGAAATAAATAATATTATAGAGAGTTTCTTCTTACTTATTCATCTTTTTTCCTTTCTCATTTGCTTTTCAGCGTCGAGGGGAAATATAATTTGATGTCTTTTGCTCTTCTAATCGCCTCATCTGCTGTTGTTTCCTAGTGTTTCTAATATTTCGTTAATCCATCTGTTTCGTAGTCGGCCCTTGGATCTGGTGTTCTCGCAATATTTATTGAAGGCTCGTTGTGTTGTGTTTTGATCTTTCTGTCTTGTCAATTGGCTAAATTATTTCATCTGTTTTATCTTTATATATTCTTTGGCGGGGGTTATTCCTAGCTTCTTTCTCTGTTCTTCATTTCTGATCTTATCTTTCAAGCTGCTTCCTGTCATTCGGCCAACACATTTAATCTCAGTAGAGGTATACTGCTGGGAGTTTTTAGCAACGAAAAATACAGAATTGAGATTTTCAAATCAGGACTATATTGTTTAAGAATTTAAATTGTCTTTCCTTTAAATGGTCCCCCCACTTCCCGAACTAGAACAAAATATCCCCTCCTCACCGGGAAATTTTTTCTGAAAATAAAAAAACACTGCATGAAAATACGTGGACTTAATACTTTCTGGGGCCTTGCTTCTACCAAGATTTGAAGATATAAATCAATTTCAGTTTTCCTTTATTATTTCTTTTCGGTAACGTTCAGTATTCATCTTTATGATTAGTATACATTGATGATTATACATCAACAAAACAGAATGCTGCATCATTTCTTGAACATTCTACAGAATAAAGAAATGTGTGTGTGTGTGAGAATGTTATATCGCATCTCGCGCACTGTCGTGCAAAGTTTGTTACGGATCATTGCTTGCAAATGTTATGCCGGTTTATTTTTTGGGATTTCATGATTATACATCATTTCATACATCATGATTATACATCATTAAATGAGACGATTACATCACTTGGTTTGACGGTGATGATGAATCATCAATCTTTGTCAATGTTAAACTATTTATTGGACAATTATCTTAAAACATCAATGTTTGAGAATGCTAATAACATTTATATGGACACTGATGGTAAATCATCATTGAATAAGAACATACATCATTTATTGAATATAAAGAAACACGAACATTCTAGAATGCTGCATCATTTAAACTGTAAATTTCATCCATTTAGTTAATGACAAAACATCATTTATTGGCAACAATACATCATATATTAGACGTGATGATTTAACATCATTCATATGTTTACTTGTTTTCAACATTAATTTTCCTTGTTGCTTGAAAAGAATAGTCATTACAACGTTGTACATAAGGTTTCAATTGTAGAACTCAAGTTAACGCCGATTACATACAGCAGCGATCAGTTTTACCTGCCTTTCAACGTCTAGACCAGCATGCAACCACGAATAGGACGGTGCAATTGAAGTCTTCATTGATTCACACAATGAGTATGGAATTAAAGATTTCCTCTATTCCTTACTACACGTATGGGAAATATGGTGTTAGGGACATTTTTCAATTAACCTCAAAAAAATTTTTTTTAAATGGTAGATTATGTGTCGGTGTCACGCCAGACCGACTTTACTTTTCGAGAAAGATATCTGGTACCCAATTTTAGAGCTGGGTAAACTCCTGAGCATTGTCTGTTACAGAAAAAATGTCCCCACTTCTTGGAATTAAACCTGGATCCTTCTGATCAAGAACCTGGCGTACTAGCCACTCAACCGCCGATGTTCTGTTGAGGATGTATCGATCTGTCTATTGTTCTTTCGAGCCGAAGACGGCATATAGGCCTGGAATTCTAGATCTTTTGTGTCCAGCGATCTCTGTTACCAAGCACCAGACCTCGCACAGGACCCGCATTGTATCTCGCACACTTTCCTGTTATGGGCGATTTTTTACCTTCTGGTTCCCATTTGAGGGCTTAATTTGTGATACACCTGTTGTCTCTTTTTCTCAGATGTTCATTATATGACCACCTTCTTCTCTTGTTGTCTCTTCTCATCTCATGGCCAACATATGACCACCGTCTTCTCTTGTTGTCTCTTCTCACCACATGGCCAACATATGACCACCGTCTTCTCTTGTTGTCTCTCCTCACCACATGGCCAACATATGACCACCGTCTTCTCTTGTTGTCTCTTCTCACCACTTGGCCAACATATGACCACCTTCTTCTCTTGTTGTCTCTTCTCACCACATGGCCAACATATGACCACCTTCTCTTGTTGTCTCTTCTCACCACATGGCCAACATATGACCACCTTCTTCTCTTGATTATAGATGTAATAATTGAAGGATATTATCATCATCGGGTGCCATCTCCGCAACGAAGGTTGGCTACTATGGAACGCCATTCAGATCTGTCTCTTGCTTTGATAGTGCAGATTGTCATAGGCTGATTTGTCCATCTTTTGATGTTACTCGTCCATGTTAATCTTGGTCTGCATCTGCCTCTTTTACCTTGTATTTTCCCCTCCAAAATTACTTTTAGTAGGCTGTTGTGTCTTTTAACATGGCCCAAGAACTTGAAGGATATATGTGAGGGTATATGCACAAATGAAAATAGGTGTAAGGCCGTTTTAAAATAAGTCAGAGAGAAAAGAAAACATAATACCAACATCAGGAGGTAAAAAAAAAAGTAAAGAGCCCCCGTCACGCCAAGTGACGTATAGGGAATATGGTGTTAGTGACCATACATTTTACAGACCTTCAGCACATGATTTCTTGGGGTAATGTGGTCGGTATTACGCCCGTGCCACTTTACTTTCCCAGAAAAAAAATCCGGTAACCATTTAAGGCTGGGTGAACCCGGAAGCCGTCGGTTTGGATCGAACCCTACCCCTTGTCCTTTGTAGTCCAGTTCACTAACCACTGAGCTATCGCAGCTCCCAACATCAGGAGGAATCAGACATAATTTTGTTGGCAAAGAGCTAGAAACATTGAGGTAAGAATAGAAAAGTGCAGAAAGAGAAGGTAACAGTTTAAGAGAATGGTTTGTTAGGACGTCAAAAATAGAATTAGACAACAAACTATAAAAGTAGAACATTCTTTAGAGACATAACACCTAGGCCTAGATGATGATGATGATGATGATGATGATGATGATGATGATGATGATGAAAGCAGGTGTACGTCCATCATCTTTAAGAAACTGTTTCAGGATTTTGTCAGGAACTACTTTTCTTAGGATTTTATATTTTGTCAAGAACTACTTTGTGAAGATTTTGTCAGGAACTACTTTGTGAGGATTTTGTCAGGAACTACTTTGTGAGGATTTTGTCAGGAACTACTTTGTGAGGATTTTGTCAGGATCTACTTTGTGAGGATTTTGTCAGGAACTACTTTTCTTAGGATTTTATATTTTGTCAAGAACTACTTTGTTAGGATTTTGTCAGGAACTACTTTGTGAGGATTTTGTCAGGAACTACTTTGTGAGGATTTTGTCAGGATCTACTTTGTGAGGATTTTGTCAGGAACTACTTTGTGAGGATTTTGTCAGGAACTACTTTGTGAGGATTTTGTCAGGAACTACTTTGTGAGGATTTTGTCAGGAACTACTTTGTGAGGATTTTGTCAGGAACTACTTTGTGAGGATTTTGTCAGGAACTACTTTACTGTGGAATTTTTTAATTTGTCAGGAACTACTTTACTGTGGAATTTTTTAATTTGTCAGGAACTACTTTACTGTGGAATTTTTTAATTTGTCAGGAACTACTTTACTGTGGAATTTTTTAATTTGTCAGGAACTACTTTACTGTGGAATTTTTTAATTTGTCAGGAACTACTTTACTGTGGAATTTTTTAATTTGTCAGGAACTACTTTACTGTGGAATTTTTTAATTTGTCAGGAACTACTTTACTGAGGAAGTCGCGATAGCTCAGTGGTTAGTGAGCTGGGCTAGAAAGGACAAGAGGTCGGGTTCGATCCCAACCGACGGCTTCCAGGTTCATCCAGCCTTAAATGGGCACCGGATTTTTTTTTCTGTGAAAGTAAAGCGGCACGGGCGTAATACCGACTACATTATTCCAAAATTCATGTGCCGAAGGTCTGTAAAATGTATGGTCACTAACACCATTTTCCCTACTCGCCACTTGACGTGACGGGGCTCTTCACTTTTACTTTACTTACTTACTTTTTAATGAGGGTTTTGCCAGAATCTACTTTTATGAGAATTTTGTGAGGAACTACTTTTATGAGAATTTTGTCAGGAACTACTTTTATGAGAATTTTGTGAGGAACTACTTTTATGAGAATTTTGTCAGGAACTACTTTTATGAGAATTTTGTCAGGAACTACTTTTATGAGAATTTTGTCAGGAACTACTTTTATGAGAATTTTGTCATGAATTTATTTTCTGATAATTTTGTCGGGATTCGCTTTTCTAAGGTTTTTGGATTTGTCAGGAACTACATCTCCGAAGATTTTAGACATTGGTATGAACTAACTTTCAGAGGATATTGTTAGGAGCTGCATATCCTTCTTTTTTGCACAACTTGTTCAAATTAAGTTTCTGAGACTCAAATACCTCATTTAATAAAACGGTCACATTACATTACGTCTTGCATACTGTTCTTTGATAGACATAATTATTTCACAAAGGAAAATAATAATTGTAGAAAAGGTGGGGTAGGACTGAAGTATTCTATTTTTTTTTTAAATCTATTTCTCTCTCTCTCTCTCTCTGCGATCAGGACTCAATCAGAGTAGGATTCCAGACACTCACATGAAGTCAGCTGTCAGGTTAAGTGTGTTGATCGCCCCCAACAGACTTAACCTGACAGCTGACTTCATGTGAGTGTCTGGAATCCTACTCTGATTGAGTCCTGATCGCAGAGAGAGAGAGAGAGAGAGAGAGAGAGAGAGAGAGAGAGAGAAATAGTCTATTTAAAAACATTGCATCACAGTCAGGAATTTCCCCTATCTACTCAATCCACCACTTGTCACGGCATTTCCCAGAATGCATTGGTAAATTCCACTGAAATGGTCACTCAGTGCATGTCCAACTCTTTTTTACAGGCAACGATTCTGACTGACTGAAGTATGTTTGGGATCCTCAAACCGGGTTCAGAATATCAAAGACTGTGTTTTTGGCTTTTTTTTTTTATTTTGACATTGTTATTAAGACATTGTTATTTTGACTTGCTTTAAATATGATTTCTTACGGACTAAATTAAGATTGCCAGATTGTAAATACAAGATGGCTTTTCTTTTTTTTTTTTACACACGTCTTCATCATCATGTACCATACCGGTTGGGGTAGACAATCATGTCCTTCCATAGTCTTCTATCTACAGTGCATTGTATGAATTCTGTTGTTGAATGTTTTCCATGCCATGACACCAAATTATCTAGTATCTTCTCTCTTTGTCGTCCGAAATCTCTCTTTCCCTGTATTTTGCCAGTTGTAACAAAGTATTCCAACTTTCCTCTTCTCGCGGTATGCCCGAATAATGTTGATTGTTTCTTTCTGATGTATTTTAGGAGCTTTTTTTTATGTAGGCCTTTTTGAGAATATCATGGTGGGTCTTTTTAGTCGTTCACTTACACAAATAGATAGTTTTAAATATACATGAAACAGTATATGATATTTATTAAATAGAGTTTGCTATTTACTATATAATTTACTATATAATTTACTATATTATTTACTATATTATTTGTACGGTATTCTCATTTAGATATTGTTGGTCAGTTACTAGTATCCAGAAAGAGATGAGTTATCATGCAACACTCTAGTTCAGGTATAGATTTGCACGTACATTAAAAAAAATTATAAATAACAGTTTACCGGACATTTATCATCTCATCCAAAAATGCGAGAGAACCATAGTGTACCAAGCCTCAGAAGCTTAGCTGCAGGTACATCTATATGTTATTGTTCTTAACAACAATAACACGAAAATGGTAACTTTCGAAAAGTCTATTTTCATCTGCTTGTAGAATTTGTTATTTGTATGTTGAGATAAAAAAATACCATAGCTTTTTATATTTTTAGTTTAGTTTAGTTCTTAGTTTAGTTTAGTTTAGTTTAGTTTAGTTTAGTTTAGTTTAGTTTAGTTTAGTTTAGTTTAGTTTAGTTTAGTTTAGTTTAGTTTAGTTTAGTTTAGTTTAGTTTAGTTCAGTTTAGTTTAGTTTAGTTTAGTTCAGTTCAGTTCAGTTCAGTTCAGTTCAGTTCAGTTCAGTTTAGTTTAGTTTAGTTTAGTTTAGTTTACTTTAGTTTACTTTAGTTTACTTTAGTTTAATTTAGTTTAGTTTAGTTTAGTCGACAGACCATCTTCTTTGAAAACAAACTCGATAGTACTCAGATTCCCTCCCCGGCACGTTGCCCATCATAATGCAAGCCAGCGAAAGCACTGTTGATGGTCTTAACTCAGATGTACGAAATCCGTAGCACTAACTAAGACCTTGACCGCCAAACTCCATAGTCCTCTCTTACTACAGGTGTGGCAGCTGAATGTGGATCTATTCTTTTCTCCTCTGGCCACGACCAGGACCCAGGTAACCCACGCGAACAAAATAAGAAGATGAAAATGGAGAACAAGCAACGATGAATCTAACATTACGATGCAAGTATTCTGAATATATGGTATGTATTTGAGCAGCTACATGAAGGCGCTAGCACAGATATTTGTTTCGCCTAAAAGTGGTATTTTCGTTATAAATTTTGGAAATGCTGCAATGTATTGTGGATGAAGATGTCCGGAGTCTAGCACATTGTTCTCATATTTTAAAACAAAATGATATTTTATGGAAGTGACCAATCACAACAAAAGTCTAATTGTTTAGTTAAACTAAATATTTGTGAATTATATTTTAGTATAATAATGATCGCTATTTTTAAAAAAAATTGTCAAATCTGTGAGTTTCGAGGGATTCAATATTAAATTTTAACCACAATTTTAAAAATATATTTTAAGATACAGCTTCTCTCAATCATCACGATAATATAAGCTATAGAGATCTCCTGTTTCTTTATCACTCATTGTGAAGTAGAGCAATGGTTTAGATATTGACGTGTGCTGTTTCGTTTCGTATCTCGCTCAGAGACGATATGTTTTACATATTGTTAAGATGAAATGTGCTAGACGAATGACAGGAAACAGCCTGAGAGACATGGTCAGAAATGAAGAACTGAGAAAATGGTAGGATTAGCCATCGGCATAGAATTTATAAAGAAACAACAGATAAAATGGGTTGGCCAAATGACAACGCAGAGTGATCAAAACACAACGAGCCTTCAATAAACGTTGCGAGAATACTAGGCCCAAGGGTCGACCACGAAAAAGATGGATCAATGGAATATTAGAAGCACTAGGAAACAACAGCAGCAGAAACTAACAGTAGAGCAAAATAGACTGCAAATTATATCGCCCCTCGACGCTGAAAGGTAAATGAGGAAGGAAAGAAGAAGAAGATTGTTAAGTCAATGATGTGTAATGCCTTGTTGTGCACAAATCTGTTTAAGTATTTCAGGTCAGCGGCTGTTAGAAAATTATTCTTTTTTGACAATATGTTTTTGACTATTAATTTGACATGTTTTAATACTGTAACAGAATGATTTAGCCTTTATTTTGTGATAACAAGATGTTTTAATCATGTTATAAGAATGTGACGTCATGATCTACCTTAAGTTGTTTTGAATTTCTGTTGCAGATATTGCTGATTTTGCATTGCCGACTTCATATGTTATGGATATATATCTATAGTTTCAAGATACATATGTTAAACAAATATCAATGTTCATATATTTTTAATATAGTAGGAAATCCTTCTGTTGTAGATATAGTATGACAATTTTGTGTTTTAGATAGTGACTTTTTAATTTTTGTAAGTTTTAACATGATCATTAGACAAGAAAATAAAACATAAAATTGAAGCCTTTGAAATGTGGATTTACAGAAGAATAGGTAGAATTTAATGGAAAGAAAAGAGAACAAATGATGAAGTTTTAAAACAGCTAAAAATTAAAAGTGAGCTACTAAACACAATTAGAACAAAGACAAATGAAATTTTGGGGGGCATGTTAAAAGACACAACAGCCTACTAAAAGTAATATTGGAAGGGAAAATACAGGGTAATAGAAGCAAAGGAAGACCAATATAACATGGACGAGTAACATCAAAAGATGGACAAGACAGACTATGACAACCTGCACCATCGAAGCAAGGGACAGAGCGGAATGGCGCTCCTTGGTAGCCAACCTTCGATGCGGAGACGGCACTTGATGATGATTTTTAAGTATCTGCAGGAAACTAAGAGTAAGAGCAAACGTATGTCTCAAACATGTCTAGACAATAAATGTTTTAGACATTTCTGAACACTCGCTTGTTTTAGACATTGGTGGGACAACTATTCTGTTCTAGACGTTCTTGAACATTTGTCTGCTTTAGACATTGCCGAACATTCATCTTTAAAGGCTGTTGTTTAAAAAAATGTTTTAGACACAGCTACACACCAATCTTTCACCCAGCCTTAAATGGGTACCGGATTTTTTTTTTCTGGGAAAGTAAAGCGGCACGGGCGTAATACCGACCATATTACCCCAAAAATCATGTACCGACAGGTCTGTAAAAATTATGGTCACTAACACTATATTCCCTTTACGCCACTTGGCGTGACGGGGCTCTTTACTCTTTTTTTATATACCAATCTGCGCTATTTACATAACTTATCACATGTCTACTTTAGATCATGATTAGGTTCATATGTTTTACAAATTACTGAAATATTCATGTTTGAAGCACTGAATACCATTCATGTGTATTAGTCGTACTGGTATTCACCATTTTTAAACATTGATAAACATGCATATTCATTGATCATTTGTTGACATATACCTGTTTTAGACGCTGATAGAAATTCATGTTCATTAATCACCTGTTGACATTGATCTGTTTTAGACGCTGACAGGCATTCATGGTCATTAATCATTCGTTGACGTTCATCTGTTTTAGACTTTACTGTGACATTAATTTGTTAAAGTCATTAATAAATGCATTCATTTACATTGATAATTTTCTGACATTTTTACGTTTTAGACATTCGCTGAACATTCATGTGTTTTATACGAAAGACACTTATCTGTTTTAGACTATTATGATTCAATACTGTGTTTTAGATGCTGATTTGTATCATGCCTTTTTTGGAACAAACTTATCGTGGCTTTAATTTCTGATACTTTTGATGGGATGCTATATTGTTATATAAATTATATCAAATTATTCTGTGCTCTGCATTAATGAAAAGTAAAGGATAACTATAGAGGCACGAGCTCTAGCAGTAATGACATGTAAAGATAACTCTAAAGATAAGTGATCTAGCAATAATGACATATAAGGATAAATATAAAAACAAGTACTTTTTCATTAATAATACGTAAATAAAATATAAGTTTAGTGCTCTAGCATTAATGGTAGGTAAGGATAACTCTAATGACAATCAACCACACAAAACTGTTGCCAGGAGAGTATTTATATACCAATTATATATCTTTATGTCTTTATGTTTATCACCTAATACGTGATTTAAATTCGAGCCATGGACTAAACAATGTTTACTTTGAATTCCACGATATCTGTTATTGCAGCGAGTTGGCAGATTCTTGAAAATGTATTCAAGGGTTTGAACATAAATGTTTCTTCACAGTTCGTTAACCTTCTAGCATCATAGGATTGTGCTGTTCTGAAACAGCTATGCCATGCTACCCTAGAATTGCCTTTAATGGGATTACTGTGACCACAAACCAATCTCCATGTGTGTGCCACATATTTACACCCCAGAAAGAAATACTGAATATAACAACATCATGCGCCGTCTGTGATATTAATGACCACAAACCAGGAGCCTCCTGTATGATTGATACAACTGTTGCACCAAGCACTTCATCAGCAGAGCCAGATCTATGGAATGTTAATCTGACATTGTTCTTGAATGATGTCCATGTTAATGAGACATCAGAATCGTGTGGCAGCAGCTACAAGAAGGGAGCAGAGAACATCAAGTTCTGCTGCTATAAAGGAAACTTGCCTTGCTATCCCAGAATTGCCTTAAACGGGATCAATGTAGTTGAAAACTTCTCCTCTTGTGTAAACTACACATTCACATCCAAGAGTGAATCAGTGAAGGTCACAAAATCATATTCTCTCTGTGGTTTTACTAACTACAGGTCAGGTGGCTTCTGTTGGATTGGAAATGATAACTTACCACCACTGTGTGTCTATATGTTTGGAATTGGAGTTATCAACGATGGCATAACATCATCAAGTGCTACGACGATCATAATTTTCGGGAGGACGCGAACTTCCATGGTATATGGTGGATAGGCGGCAGGAACCATTGAAGGCTATGTCTGAAAAGTGTTCCTTCTTGCAGTTTCCTCATATTCCAAGTCCGGTTTGTTGCAGGAGCTACTGAGTTAAGTGCTCTGTGCACACCGTGAGCTGTGTGTCTCATCCGTTTTGATCCTGTTTCGATATCCCGCGTGTTTACGATGAATGATAATATCGTATGACAGGGAACAGTTGGCTGTGGTCACTTTCTGCGCGGTTTCGCCTTATGTCTTTTGGCGTGTGCTGAGACTGCTACGATGGGGACTACAGTTACCTTTCTTTGTTTGGGAGATGTGTTAGTAATTCGGATGATTCCACTGGCACGGGCGGTTGAGCAATTATGGATTTTAATTCGTTTGCAGTGATACCGAGGCCTTCCATAACCAATAACCAATAACCTAATACGTACACATGTCGAAAGATGTAGGTGTCAATATTTGAAATCATCTTGATAAGCTCAAAACCAATTGCTAGATTGATACTACGCTTACAAACGAGACCTTGGAACAATCACAAGAGGTGTCACACATTAGGAGCAAGTTTCAAATATGAAGAGAGTTTGACCCAAGCCAATCTGGAGCAGAACTGCGGCTGCTGCCTAAGCGCTGACGAAACCAAGACCTATAAATTCTTTAATATTTTTTCCCCTTAAATTTTCTTCCATGACTTTCATTCTTCTTTTCTAGGTTAACCCCCAATAAATAACACCACTTCTTATCCTCCTTCGTTTCCTTTTCCTTTGTCTTTCTACATCAGGAGGAGAAACAGTAGTTTTTAAGTCTTTTGCTCTTCTGTTGGTCTCTTTTGTTGTCATGTTTCTTATTGTTTCCAGTACTCCATTAACACATTTCTGTCGTAGTCAACTCATGGATATGATGTTTTCGTTGCGTTTGTTGAAGGCTTGTTTTGTCGTGGTCAGCTCATGGATTACGTAGCGTTTGTTGAAGGCTTGTTTTGTCGTGGTCAGCTCATGGATCTGGTGTTTTCATAGCGTTTGTTGAAGGCTTATTTTGTCGTGGTCAGCTCATGGATTCTGTAGCGTTTGTTGAAGGCTTGTTTAGTCGTATTTTAATCTGCCTTCATACATGATCAGACCGTTCATTTACTGTTTCTTTACTTAGTCAATAGCGGGCATAATTCTTAGCTTTGTTGCTTTATTATTTACCTAATTTCTTATTTCTCTTCTCCTCACGCATTTCATTTTAGGGATGACTTGGAGGGAATTCTTCCTCTTCCTTTCAGCTCCCTGTGGAGCATAGGTCTTCAAAAAAATAATAATACTTTCCCGGCCGTTCTGTTTCTTGCCATTCTTTTAAGATCATTCCATGTCTTCCCCATCATCTTCATATCTGCTTCCATCTGTCTCATCCAAGAATTTCTTGGTCTTCCTCTTTGTCTTTTTTCCCTGAGGATTCCAAAAAGTTGTGTAATACTTTCAGTTGGAGAGAATTGGGTGGGAGGAAAAGAAGACAAATAAGTAGCTCTGAATAAGCTGAAAAATAAATACAAAATAATTACTTAACACAATTAGAAAAATACAACTACAATTTGTTGGACACATGAAGAGGCGGAATAATGGGCTAAAAGTCTTCTTGGAAAGAGGCGGACCATGACCAAAGTGAAAGAGAGATACAAGGTAGACGAGGCAGAGGCGGACCATGACCAAAGTGAAAGAGAGATACAAGGTAGACGAGACAGAGGCAGACCATGACTAAAGTGAAAGAGTGATACAAGGTAGACGAGGCAGAGGCGGACCATGACTAAAGTGAAAGAGTGATACAAGGTAGACGAGGCAGAGGCGGACCATGACTAAAGTGAAAGAGTGATACAAGGTAGACGAGGCAGAGGCGGACCATGACTAAAGTGGAAGAGAGATACAAGGTAGACGAGGCAGAGGCGGACCATGACTAAAGTGAAAGAGTGATAAAAGGTAGACGAGGCAGAGGCAGACCAAGACTAAATTGGAAGAGAGATACAAGGTAGACGAGGCAGAGGCGGACCATGACTAAAGTGGAAGAGAGATACAAGGTAGACGAGGCACAGGCAGACCAAGACTAAATTGGAAGAGAGATACAAGGTAGACGAGGCAGAGGCGGACCATGACTAAAGTGGAAGAGAGATACAAGGTAGACGAGGCAGAGGCGGACCATGACTAAAGTGGAAGAGAGATACAAGGTAGACGAGGCAGAGGCAGACCAAGACTAAAGTGGAAGAGAGATACAAGGTAGACGAGGCAGAGGCGGACCATGACTAAAGTGAAAGAGTGATACAAGGTAGACGAGGCAGAGGCGGACCATGACTAAAATGAAAGAGAGATACAAGGTAGACGAGGCAGAGGCAGACCAAGACTAAAGTGGAAGAGAGATACAAGGTAGACGAAGCACAGGCAGACCAAGACTAAAGTGGAAGATAGATACAAGGTAGACGAGGCAGAGGCAGACCAAGACTAAAGTGGAAGAGAGATACGAGGTAGACGAGGCAGAGGCAGACCAAGACTAAAGTGGAAGAGAGATACAAGGTAGACGAGGCAGAGGCAGACCAAGACTAAAGTGGAAAAGAGATACAAGGTAGACGAGGCAGAGGCGGACCATGACTAAAGTGGAAGAGAGATACAAGGTAGACGAGGCAGAGGCGGACCATGACTAAAGTGGAAAAGAGATACAAGGTAGACGAGGCAGAGGCGGACCATGACTAAAGTGGAAGAGAGATACAAGGTAGACGAGGCAGAGGCGGACCATGACTAAAGTGGAAGAGAGATACAAGGTAGACGAGGCAGTGGCAGACCAAGACTAAAGTGGAAGAGAGATACAAGGTAGACGAGGCAGAGGCAGACCAAGACCAAAGTGGAAGAGAGATACAAGGTAGACGAGGCAGAGGCAGACCATGACTAAAATGAAAGAGAGATACAAGGTAGACGAGGCAGAGGCAGACCAAGACTAAAGTGGAAGAGAGATATAAGGTAGACGAGGCACAGGCAGACCAAGACTAAAGTGGAAGAGAGATACAAGGTAGACGAGGCAGAGGCCGACCAAGACTAAAGTGGAAGAGAGATACAAGGTAGACGAGGCAGAGGCAGACCAAGACTAAATTGGAAGAGTGATACAAAGTAGACGAGGCAGAGGCGGACCATGACTAAAGTGGAAGAGAGATACAAAGTAGACGAGGCAGAGGCGGACCATGACTAAAGTGGAAGAGAGATACAAGGTAGACGAGGCAGAGGCAGACCAAGACTAAAGTGGAAGAGAGATACTAGGTAGACGAGGCAGAGGCGGACCATGACTAAAGTGAAAGAGTGATACAAGGTAGACGAGGCAGAGGCAGACCAAGACTAAAGTGGAAGAGAGATACAAGGTAGACGAGGCAGAGGCGGACCATGACTAAAGTGGAAGAGAGATACAAGGTAGACGAGGCAGAGGCGGACCATGACTAAAGTGGAAAAGAGATACAAGGTAGACGAGGCAGAGGCAGACCAAGACTAAAGTGGAAGAGAGATACAAGGTAGACGAGGCAGAGGCGGACCAAGACTAAAGTGGAAGAGAGATACAAGGTAGACGAGGCAGAGGCGGACCAAGACTAAAGTGGAAGGGAGATACAAGGTAGACGAGGCAGAGGCGGACCATGACTAAAGTGGAAGAGAGATACAAGGTAGACGAGGCAGAGGCAGACCAAGACTAAAGTGGAAGAGAGATACAAGGTAGACGAGGCAGAGGCAGACCAAGACTAAATTGGAAGAGAGATACAAGGTAGACGAGGCAGAGGCGGACCATGACTAAAGTGGAAGAGAGATACAAGGTAGACGAGGCAGAGGCAGACCAAGACTAAAGTGAAAGAGTGATACAAGGTAGACGAGGCAGAGGAAGACCAAGACTAAAGTGGAAGAGAGATATAAGGTAGACGAGGCACAGGCAGACCAAGACTAAAGTGGAAGAGAGATACAAGGTAAACGAGGCAGAGGCGGACCAAGACTAAAGTGGAAGAGAGATACAAGGTAGACGAGGCAGAGGCAGACCAAGACTAAATTGGAAGAGAGATACAAAGTAGACGAGGCAGAGGCGGACCATGACTAAAGTGGAAGAGAGATACAAAGTAGACGAGGCAGAGGCGGACCATGACTAAAGTGGAAGAGAGATACAAGGTAGACGAGGCAGAGGCAGACCAAGACTAAAGTGGAAGAGAGATACAAGGTAGACGAGGCAGAGGCGGACCATGACTAAAGTGAAAGAGTGATACAAGGTAGACGAGGCAGAGGCAGACCAAGACTAAAGTGGAAGAGAGATACAAGGTAGACGAGGCAGAGGCGGACCATGACTAAAGTGGAAGAGAGATACAAGGTAGACGAGGCAGAGGCGGACCATGACTAAAGTGGAAAAGAGATACAAGGTAGACGAGGCAGAGGCAGACCAAGACTAAAGTGGAAGAGAGATACAAGGTAGACGAGGCAGAGGCGGACCAAGACTAAAGTGGAAGAGAGATACAAGGTAGACGAGGCAGAGGCGGACCAAGACTAAAGTGGAAGAGAGATACAAGGTAGACGAGGCAGAGGCGGACCATGAATAAAGTGGAAGAGAGATACAAGGTAGACGAGGCAGAGGCGGACCATGACTAAAGTGGAAGAGAGATACAAGGTAGACGAGGCAGAGGCGGACCATGACTAAAGTGGAAGAGAGATACAAAGTAGACGAGGCAGAGGCAGACCAAGACTAAAGTGGAAGAGAGATACAAGGTAGACGAGGCAGAGGCAGACCATGACTAAAATGAAAGAGAGATACAAGGTAGACGAGGCAGAGGCAGACCAAGACTAAAGTGGAAGAGAGATACAAGGTAGACGAGGCACAGGCAGACCAAGACTAAAGTGGAAGAGAGATACAAGGTAGACGAGGCACAGGCCGACCAAGACTAAAGTGGAAGAGAGATACAAGGTAGACGAGGCAGAGGCAGACCAAGACTAAATTGGAAGAGAGATACAAAGTAGACGAGGCAGAGGCGGACCATGACTAAAGTGGAAGAGAGATACAAAGTAGACGAGGCAGAGGCGGACCATGACTAAAGTGGAAGAGAGATACAAGGTAGACGAGGCAGAGGCAGACCAAGACCAAAGTGGAAGAGAGATACAAGGTAGACGAGGCAGAGGCGGACCATGACTAAAGTGAAAGAGTGATACAAGGTAGACGAGGCAGAGGCAGACCAAGACTAAAGTGGAAGAGAGATACAAGGTAGACGAGGCAGAGGCGGACCATGACTAAAGTGGAAGAGAGATACAAGGTAGACGAGGCAGAGGCGGACCATGACTAAAGTGGAAAAGAGATACAAGGTAGACGAGGCAGAGGCAGACCAAGACTAAAGTGGAAGAGAGATACAAGGTAGACGAGGCAGAGGCGGACCAAGACTAAAGTGGAAGAGAGATACAAGGTAGACGAGGCAGAGGCGGACCAAGACTAAAGTGGAAGAGAGATACAAGGTAGACGAGGCAGAGGCGGACCATGACTAAAGTGGAAGAGAGATACAAGGTAGACGAGGCAGAGGCAGACCAAGACTAAAGTGGAAGAGAGATACAAGGTAGACGAGGCAGAGGCAGACCAAGACCAAATTGGAAGAGAGATACAAGGTAGACGAGGCAGAGGCGGACCATGACTAAAGTGGAAGAGAGATACAAGGTAGACGAGGCAGAGGCGGACCATGACTAAAGTGGAAGAGAGATACAAGGTAGACGAGGCAGAGGCAGACCAAGACTAAAGTGGAAGAGAGATACAAGGTAGACGAGGCAGAGGCGGACCATGACTAAAGTGAAAGAGTGATACAAGGTAGACGAGGCAGAGGCGGACCATGACTAAAATGAAAGAGAGATACAAGGTAGACGAGGCAGAGGCAGACCAAGACTAAAGTGGAAGAGAGATACAAGGTAGACGAGGCACAGGCAGACCAAGACTAAAGTGGAAGAGAGATACAAGGTAGTCGAGGCAGAGGCAGACCAAGACTAAAGTGGAAGATAGATACAAGGTAGACGAGGCAGAGGCGGACCATGACTAAAGTGGAAGAGAGATACAAGGTAGACGAGGCAGAGGCAGACCAAGACTAAAGTGGAAGAGAGATACAAGGTAGACGAGGCAGAGGCGGACCATGACTAAAGTGGAAGAGAGATACAAGGTAGACGAGGCAGAGGCGGACCATGACTAAAGTGGAAAAGAGATACAAGGTAGACGAGGCAGAGGCAGACCAAGACTAAAGTGGAAGAGAGATACAAGGTAGACGAGGCAGAGGCGGACCATGACTAAAGTGGAAAAGAGATACAAGGTAGACGAGGCAGAGGCAGACCAAGACTAAAGTGGAAGAGAGATACAAGGTAGACGAGGCAGAGGCAGACCAAGACTAAAGTGGAAGAGAGATACAAGGTAGACGAGGCAGAGGCAGACCAAGACTAAAGTGGAAGAGAGATACAAAGTAGACGAGGCAGAGGCAGACCAAGACTAAAGTGGAAGAGAGATACAAGGTAGACGAGGCGGAGGCGGACCAAGACTAAAGTGGAAGAGCGATACAAGGTAGACGAGGCACAGGCAGACCAAGACTAAAGTGGAAGAGAGATACAAGGTAGACGAGGCAGAGGCAGACCAAGACTAAAGTAGAAGAGCGATACAAGGTAGACGAGGCACAGGCAGACCAAGACTAAAGTGGAAGAGAGATACAAGGTAGACGAGGCAGAGGCAGACCAAGACTAAAGTGGAAGAGAGATACAAGGTAGACGAGGCAGAGGCGGACCAAGACTAAAGTGGAAGAGAGATACAAGGTAGACGAGGCACAGGCAGACCAAGACTAAAATGAAAGAGAGGTACAAGGTAGACGAGGCAGAGGCAGGCCAAGACTAAAGTGGACTGGTAACATAAAAAGTGGACAGGTAAATGAACCTATGACAACAAGCACCATCAAGAGACACATTAAAAAAAGCTTCAATGTGGAACCGGGCACCGAATGAACGAAAGAATTATATTTCTAATTGTTCTTTAGTGTAGCATTGAGAGTACAAGGTTGAAATAAAGATAGTGTTGTAGAATGCTCGTTTTGCCTCCAAGGTTTTGCTTGATCGAGAGTATAGATCACATATATCCTAAGATTTGACAAGCTTTGCTGCATCTTGAGTCCATTTCTCCTGTTTGTAAGTTGTCGTTTCTCACTTGACGTTCTACGTATTTTAATTCCTTTCTTTCTGTAATTGTATGTCGTCTACCGTTATATAGAATTGTTTTCTTGCTCTTTCCTATGTTAGTTATCTCTTTTTGTTTTATGTAATCATTAAAGGTTAATGGTGGCAGACTGTTGCAACTATTTTGATATACAATTTGTTGCAGAGAAAAACGGGAGCCGCGATAGCTCAGTGGTTAGTGAACTGGACTACAAGGGACAAGAGGTAGGGTTCGATCCCAACCGACGGCTTCCGGTTCACCCAGCCTTTAATGTGTACCGGATTTTTTTCTTGGAAGGTAAAGCGGCACGGGCGTAATACCGACCACATTACCCCAAAAATCATGTGCCGAAGGTCTGTAAAATTTATGGTCGCTAACACCATATTCCCTTTACGCCACTTAGCGTGATGGGGGTACTTTACTTTTTTTTTTTTCAACAAGAAAACCGTGTTCTAGCTCATGATTTTTTGGCCCTCTCTCCCTGTTTTAAGGTATAGTTTCAGATAGTGATAGCAAGAAATCGCTGTTCTGACTTGTTTAAGAAGGGTGTAACCATTTTTCTTATGTGTCATTAATTGGATTGTGAGATTCTGTGAAAAAATGACTTTTTTATTTGTCAATAATGGGATTATAATATTCTATGAACTGTCATTTTGAATTGTCATTACGATTATGACATTCTCTGAACTATAATTTGTGACTTGTCAGTAATTGGATTTTGATATTCCTAATATGGGTCTTGATTTAACAGCAGAAAACGAATGCTCCTGAGCAGTGACAGGATGTCAAAACAAAGTGACATGACATCATAATCATGTGCCAGGGAAATACAGATATTATATATAGAGAGAGCAAAGAAGGGGTACCAGAGAATAAGACTAAAATAAGGACACAAAAAGTAAGAATAGCCTTCACTAGGAGACATGTGGAAACCCAAAGAGATGAGATTAAATAGAAAATTAAAAGTTGTCAACTTAATATAGCCACGATACTGCATACTTTCACTAATAGATGTTTGCGCAGAATAGACTGGTAGAAAGTTCAGAACTAAACCACTAACTTAGAACTGTGGGAATGTACTAGACAAAGACCAGTTGTGAAAAAGGATTCGACAATGGCGCTGTATAGGACATGCATTGCATTTGTCTACAGAGAGTGTTACAAGACATAGCTCTTTTTTTAAAAATCCCCTGGGGACGAGACAAAAGGGAAGGCCAAAATATACTTGCAAAAGACAGGTAGAGGCATAGATGAAGCAGATTATGAAGAAACAGAGCAATTTAAAGAGAATGGTATAAAAAAATAAGGCAAAAAAAGACTTTTGAAAGTGTTTGTTGAAGACCTATGCTCCACGTGGAGCTGAAAGTGTTTGTTGAAGACATATGCTCCACAGGGAGCTGAAAGCGTTTGTAAAAGACCCAAGCTCTACATGGAGCTGGAAGTGTTTGTTGAAGACCTATGCTCCACAAGGAGCTGAACGTGTTTGTCGAAGACCTATGCTCCACAGGGAGCTGAACGTCTTTGACGAAGACCTATGCTCCACAGGGAGCTGAACGTGTTTGTCGAAGACCTATGCTCCACAGGGAGCTGAAAGATAGAAGATAATCATACACAATATGTGTACTCCCGAGTAAAATAATAAACAAACAGATCAGTAAACGATGATAATTTAATAAATGTTATCTTTACATATATACCCGAAACATTATCTGGCAAAAATGTAGGAATCTATGACTCTTTAAGAGCGATAACTTCTGTTATGTATCTCAAGTTATTGAAAGTACCAGTTGTGACTAATTCAAAAGTAGACAAAAGCTATATAGTGCAAATTCACGCTAACTTGTAAAATAATAACTGGCGAATAATTTACGTAGAATTCAAAAACATTTGGGAAAGAAACAAATCCGGTATATGTTATGTATGTAACAGACTCGTTCAATCTCCCTGGCATTGTTAACTAGCAACATTTATAATGTTCTCAAACATTGTTAACATTGATTTACATTTAAAAATACATAATACATAATTAGCCACATGACATATGTGTTCTTACATGATCATCATTCAGTGGAAATAGTTTGTGTTATTGTTTTAGCTTTCAATCAAGAATCACATTCTTTCTGCTTTGTAAATGGACAGTTGGCCACAATTTTGTTCGGACAGTTCAGTGTCGATTATTGTATTACAAGTGTTTGTATCGATGTCAGTTATTCGATTAAAGCGTTGGTAATCGATATCGTATGTTGATTTGTGTATTCATTGCTGCATGTTATTTAGTATTTATTGATGACATGTATCTATCTATTATCCTTTCAAGCCGAAGAAAGGGCAGAAATAGCACACGAACAGGGCAGAAATAGCACACGAACAGGGCAGAAATAGCACACAAACAGGGCAGAAATAGCACACAAACAGGGCAGAAATAGCACACGAACAGGGCAGAAATAGCACACAAACAGGGCAGAAATAGCACACAAACAGGGCAGAAATAGCACACGAACAGGGCAGAAATAGCACACAAACAGGGCAGAAATAGCACACAAACAGGGCAGAAATAGCACACAAACAGGGCAGAAATAGCAAACAAACAGGGCAGAAATTCTAGATTCTTTGCATCCGACGATCTTTGTTATCAAGCATCAGATTTTGAACATAGGGAGCCGCGATAGCTCAGTGGTTAGCGAACTGGACTACAAAGGACAAGAGGTAGGGTTCGTCCCAACTGAAGGCTTCCGGTTCACCCAGCCTTTAATGGGTACCAGATTTTTTTTCTGGGAAAGTAAAGCGGCACGGGCGTAATACCGACCACATTACCTCAAAAATAATGTGCCGAAGGTCTGTAAAATTTATTATTCACTAACACGATATTCCATATACGCCAATTGACGTGACGGGGGTACTTTACTTTTTTTAAAATCAGATTTTGAACAGGACCAGCATTGCATATCGACAGATTTACCTGTTCTGGGTGAGTTGTTCAATCTTGGTCAGGGAGCTGATACCTGCTATTGTTGCATGTCGCCTCATTCAGTGTTCTTTTTAGTGTTTCTGTCGGTCGGCCTCTTTTTTTCTTACCCTCTGGTTCTCATTTGAGGATCTGTTTTGAAATTCTCTTGTTCTCTCTTCTCATCATCATGTGCCATACCGGTTGGCGTAGGCGATCATCCCTTTCCATAAATTTCTATTCACGGCGCATTGTATCAATTCTGTTGTAGACTGTTTTCAGTACCATGATACCAAGTTATCTAGTGTCATTTATTTTTGTCGTCCGTAGATCTTTCTTTTCTTATATTTTGCCAGTTGTAACCAAGTATTACATTTTTTTTCTGCTTATGATGTGAACTAAAAATGTCGTGTGTTTCTTTCTGATGTTTTTTACGGGCTCTCTTTTTGTGTTGGTCTCTTTGAGAATTTCCTCGTTGGTCTTTTTAACTTTCCAGGGAACTCTCAATATTCTTCTGACAAATCCCATCTTTATTGCCTCAAATTGTCTATTCATTTGTTTGTCTACTGTCCATGACTCGCTTCAATATGTCAGAATTGGCTTTATATAGAACTGATGGACTTATCTCTCTCTTTCTGACTTCTATTGACATAGACCTGTTACACATTTTCTGAAATGCTATTTTCGCCTATTTTTACTATATTGTGCTTTTTGTTTTTGTGGTGCATCTTCAGTCTGAAGCTATATTAGTGTGCTAAGTATTTGACGTGTTGCACTAGTTTCATATTTATCCAATTTCTATTTATTTGTGCATGGTGTTGATGATTGTTTCTTCGAAGTGAAAATATTAATTGTTCTCTTGATTATAGATAACATTTTTGGATGCTCTGTCATTTCTCCTAGATCTGCTCTAGTTTTAATTGCATTCCTTGATGATGTATACGCAGTAACTAGAAATGAAATCAACGAAACGATTATTTCTTCTGGGGACCATGACACTCTTCAGCAACTGAGCTGAGAGTGGTCGGCGACTCAGAGCTGACCAATTACGTAAGAATATATGAACATTAGAACTGATCAAGACCCTACTACAACGAAGACGATAAAACACACACTGCTGGAGCCAACTGAGAGTATTACACAACAGGCTCTTTTTGGAATCCCCAGATGAAGAGACAAAGAGGAAGGCCAAAATATTCTCGGAGAAGACAGGTTGAAGCAGAGATGAATATGATGGGAAAGACATGGAATGATCTTAAAGAATGGCAAGAAACAGAACGGCTTGTCAAGTTATTGTTGAAGACCTATGCTCCACAGGGAGTTCAAAAGAAAAGAAGAAGAAAAAGAAAAAGTATAAAAAAGAGGAAGAAGATGAAGACCCTGCTCCACCTCCCAGTGGTTCTCCTGGAAACAGACTAACAGGTCTGGCCAAATGAGTAGAAATTGTAGAGGGAAGGTAAACCCAGAACTCAAACACGACTTTCTGTAGTCGGATCTGTGAAACCAAAGACACAAAATCACAGTCTAGCTGCAAATCACAACAAGCGCATCTATGCCGTCGTAAGGATTCTTTTAGGGGTTGATGTTGTAGAGAACTATCCATTTATTTCGTAGTCATCCGGTGAACGTGAAGCAGAAAGAGAATATTTCTCTTCTTTTTCATCTGCTCCCTCGTTTACCCGATGACAAATCGTTTTCATCGTCCACTCTTTAAAAGACGTCAAGTGGGCGTAACTACTTTGTGCCGCTAGTTTTGACGACACCGTGATATCTGCGCCTTAGGAATGTTTACCTCCATTATAATATTCATTTATTATTATTATTATTTGGGAGCCGCGATAGCTCAGTGGTTAGTGAACTGGACTACAAAGGACAAGAGGTAGGGTTCGATCCCAACCGACGGCTTCCGGGTTCACCCAGCCTTAAATGAGTACCGAATTTTTTCTGGGAAAGTGAAGCGGCACGGACCACATTACCCCAAAAATCATGTGCTGAAGGTCTGTAAAATTTATGGTCACTAACACCATATTCCCTATACGCCACTAGGCGTGACGCTCTTTAATTTTTTTTTTAACTTATTATTATTATTTGTCTTCAGTCTAAAAAAAATGGAAACTGCTATTCGTGCTTTTTCGGCCTATAACTGTTTGTCTGTAACGAAGCATTCAGAGCTACTCCATCCGGGAGATACTAGTTTCAGCAGGAAAATACAGATGCACAATTTATTCCCGAGTTGTGTTCGTAACCCTATGCTATAGTCACGAGTACACATGCGTGAAAGACATCACCAATGATAGCACCTTTATTTAGGTTGCTTCACTCTTTCTGTATGTTTGGCCGTACTTTGCACCAAGCCGATTTCGGCAACGTACGTTTCGCCGTATGGTGCGCCACGCTCAAGTTGATTAGTGTGAACCATCATCAAACCATATTCTTTTTACATGTCTTGTATCATCTTGATATTGGTGAAATCTAATTCCTTGTTAAATTATCTAAATATTCATATATAATATATAATATGTTATATGTTCGATAAATATAAATATGTAGATTAACTCTTAAAACCATGGACAATTTTGCCACTGAAATAGCTTCCGTTGCGTCGATAAAAAGCTTCTGTACGGAAAGAGTTAATATTTTGGCCTCTCCTGCTGCTCTGTTTGTACTTGATGATGATGAGTATTATTACCACAATGTATAGTCTTTTGTGGCAAAGCTCTGTGTCGTGCAGTACGAGTTCAATCCTGCTTCTTGCTGTCTATTGTCCTTTACCTTTTGGCTGAAAGATCTATTTTCGGTTCCCGTTAACCTTCTCTCTTCGTTCCCTTACTGGCTTGGCCAGTTTCCGGGGGCACCACTGAAAGTTGGAGTAGGGTCTGGATCTGCTCAGCCCTAGCGTATAGAGTTCTGCTGTACGTCACCTACCACCCTCAGCCCCCAAGCTGATGGTTATCTCCGTCTGCGTTTCAATGTTTTATATTGCTAAAACAATTGAATATATTTACATAATTTTCATCTTATTATAAACAAAAATATAAAAAAAAAGAATCTGCAGGTTATGTTGCTTATAGAGACAAAAGCGCCTGACAGCATCAGAGCTGGAAGCTGTCGACGTTCCATAGCCAACGGCTTGCCCTAAGATCAGTGAAATAGAACCATCCAGACCCCACCTCTCCGCGGTGCCTCCAGAAACAGACTAACCTGTCTAGTCTGGCGAAGTGAGTAGGGATCGAAGAGGGAAGACAACCCGGTTGTTAGTTTCAAAACTAACATGCTGAAGTCGGATGTTTGGGCCGAAGGACGCAAATATCATAGCTCTACTGCATACTACAACACAACCTATCTACGCTCACTTGACGTCCTAACAGGGACAGACGTCGAAGACTACAACACAACCTATCTACACTCACTTGACGTCCTAACAGGGACAGACGTCGAAGACTACAACCCAACCTATCTACACTCACTTGACGTCCTAATAGGGACAGACGTCGAAGACTACAACACAACCTATCTACACTCACTTGACGTCCTAATAGGGACAGACGTCGAAGACTACAACCCAACCTATCTACACTCACTTGACGTCCTAATAGGGACAGACGTCGAAGACTACAACCCAACCTATCTACACTCACTTGACGTCCTAACAGGGACAGACGTCGAAAACTACAACACAACCTATCTACACTCACTTGACGTCCTAACAGGGACAGACGTCGAAAACTACAACACAACCTATCTACACTCACTTGACGTCCTAACAGGGACAGACGTCGAAGACTACAACCCAACCTATCTACACTCACTTGACGTCCTAACAGGGACAGACGTCGAAGACTACAACCCAACCTATCTACACTCACTTGACGTCCTAACAGGGACAGACGTCGAAGACTACAACCCAACCTATCTACACTCACTTGACGTCCTAACAGGGACAGACGTCGAAGAGGAAATCAAATCATTTAGTAGTAGGCGGGTGAAAAAAAGAAAGAAAGACAGAAAGAAAAAAAAAGAAAGAAAGAAGGACAGAAAGAAAGAAAGAATATTGCTTAGTGCAAAGATATTTAGATGACGTCAGCAAATGGAATAACATGTCTGAAAAAGTGTAACTAACGCGATTACTAATGTTACTAAGGACAAGCTGACACAAGTTTTCGAAGAATCCGACTGTTGCATTGTTAACTTTTTTAGCAACCAAGGGCTCTCATGTCCAGTACACAGCCAACTATATATATATTAAGGCCCACGGGCAGAAAAATTAAACTGGGAAACCCTCCAACTATCGTGAAGTTTTCAGCTACAGGAGCTCACAATGCTGAAACAGTCACGCTAGTTGGAGGGTTTTCGGGGAAGGCAACTGAGGAAGAAAAAGAAAGAAAGAAAGAAAGAAAGAAAGAAAGAAAGAAAGAAAGAAAGAAAGAAAGAAAGAAAGAAAGAAAAGAAGGAAGGAAGGAAGGAAGAAAAGGAGGAAGGAGGAGGAGGGAGAGAGGAGAAAGGAAGGAAGAAAAGAAAGAAAGAAAGAAAGAAAGAAAGAAAGAAAGAAAGAAAGAAAGAAAAAAAGAAAGAAAGAAAGAAAGAAAGAAAGAAAGAAAGAAAGAAAGAAAGAAAAGAAAGAAAGAAAGAAAGAAAGAAAGAAAGAAAGAAAGAAAGAAAGAAAGAAAGAAAGAAAGAAAGAAAGAAAGAAAGAAAGAAAGAAAGAATAATGCAGATAAGAAGTTTCACTTCACAGAACTGCTTAGAATATTAAACTTTAGCTGTCCAATGCATTGAAGGAAGAGATGCCCCTTCTACCGCAGGCCTCAGTAAAGTTATAGTTGGCGGTGTCCATTATCTTAAAAAAAATTGCACCTAAAAAAATTGCTAAGTAGATGTACATATCTTTAGTAGTCTCGATTCAAAAGAATACTAAACTATATAAATTATACAGGACTTATATATTAATCTATAATAATATACATTATATAATATTATAGATCTTATTTTAATTGGAGCCTCGATGCCTGTGTGGTTAGTGCGCTCGCTTCCTGACCAGAAGGGTCTAAGTTCGATTCCCAGCTGTGGCGAATTTTTTTCGACCTGACTACCAGCCAGCCTCTAAAAATTGGTACCAGAGATGTTTCTGTGAAGTAAAGGTGGTCTGGCGTAATACCGACCACATCACCCAAAAATGTACCGTGGTCATAGAAAAATATGGTCACTAACGCCATATTCCCCATACAACTAGCACGGCATGGGGAGGGAACCTTTACTTTATACATTAATCAATTTTATCATATAGAATTCCACATGATTATTCCAGGCAATATAAGAAGGTAGTTTGACATTCCTTTCCTTCTTGGCAGTGACTGTACTAGTAGGAGATCGCAGCCTTGTCTCTATACATGAGACCCTCTGCCTGACCTCACTGCCTGACGAAATAGCTGTCAGTTGCATAAATAAAATAACATTTTCCTGGCTCCATCTACTTCCCTTTATTTTCTGCTTTTCTATGGAGCAGTGCTCACTCTTTCCTCATAATTGCTAAATGACGCAATAGCAGTACAGAATATTAGCGATGATAGTTATAGTTAGTCGAAGGTCCCGGTATCACTGCAAACGAGTGAAAATCCATAATTGCTCAACCGCCCGTGCCAGTGGAGCCATCCGAATTAACATTTCACTGAATATCCAAAAAAAGAAAGGCAGCTGCAGTTCCCATCATAACCGCTACAGCACACGCCAAAAGACATAAGGCCAAGTGGCACCGAAAGTGAACGCAGCTGAACTGTTCTTCGAAATACGATATCATCATTCATCGTAAGCATTCTGAATATAGAAACACCATCCGGATGAAAAGCACAGCTCACATGGGCACAGAGCAGTAAACTCAGTAGTACCATCAGCAAGCCGAACTTGGAATATGAGGAAACTAGAACAAGGAACGTTGTTCAATCAGTGCCTCAACGGTTCCTGTCGCCTTTCCACCATATTGACCGGAAGTCTCAGCGATTATTCTCAAGCAGAACATCACAAGGTTATGCACACAAAGTTGTAGTCTATTGACTTGATAGAGAGGGACTGAAGTGTCCCAGACAACTTTTGTGCCTTTTCTTCTTTCCTTCATCCGTTGTCTCTCAGCGCCGAGAGACATAGCTTACTGTCTTTTGCTCTTTTATTTTGGCCTCTCCTGCTGCTCTGTTTGTACTTGATGATGATGAGTATTATTATATATTCTATTATTATTATTATATATTATTATATATTATATATTATATATTATATATTATATATTATTATATATTATATAGTATATATTATATATTATATATTATATATTATTATATATTATATATTCTTCTTCTTCTACCTTTTTAGCTCCCAGTGGAGCATAGGTCTTCAACAAACACTTTCTAAGTCGTTCTGTTTTTTGCCATTCATTTAAGATCATTCCATGTCTTCCCCATCATCTTCATCTCTGCTTCTATTTGTCTTCTCCAAGAATTCCTTGGTCTTCCTCTTTGTCTTTTCCCCTGGGGATTCCAAAAAAGGACCTGTTGTGTAATACTCTCATTTGGCTTCCGTAGTGTGTGTCCTATCCAGCGGCATCGTCTTTGCTGTATCTATCTATCTATTGACCTTTCGAGCCGTAACCGGCCCATAGGGCGTAGACCAAGATACACCTTCTCCTATATGAATTTTTGTTCTAGCAGTTTTCTTTTAAAGATATTTTATCAAATCTCGCCATCTGTCTCTGTTCTGTGCAAGCAGTTCTATCTCATTGAGGGAGCCGATTCCTGCTGCTCTTGCCTCTCTCATCAATGTTCTTCTCAGTGTCTCCCTGGGTCTTCCTCTTTTTCTTTTACCTGTTGTTTCCCATATGAGGGCTTGCTTTGCTATTCGATTATTATCTCTTCTCATCACATGTCCAACGTATGACCATCGTCTTTTCTTTATTACTGAAGATATTAGTGGTTGATTGGCGATTTCTCTAATTTCCTCGTTTGTTTTGAATTCGTTCCATTCTATACCAAGTATTTTCCTTAGACATTTATTTTCGAATGCGTTCAACTTTGTTTCTATATCTCTTGTTGTTTTCCAGCTTTCACACGCATACGTAAGGGTTGATAGTACATTTGATTTGAATAGCCTAAGTTTTGTGTTTGTGCTAATGAGTTTTGATTTCCACAACTTTTCAAGGCTTCTGAAAGACATTGCTGCTTTAGCCAGTCTGATTCTAATTTCTTTGCTCGTATCCCCTTCTCGATCAATGTGACTTCCAAGATAGATGAAGTGATCGATCTCTTCTACTGGTTTGTTTTCCATGTATATTTTGTCACTTGTTGGAATTAAACTTTTCATGACTTTAGTCTTTTCATGATTGACCTCAAGCCCAATTTTGCTGGCTATTGATGATAGTTCATTTGTGTTTTCCTGCATCGTTTTTATCTGATTGCTGATGAGAACTATGTCATCAGCAAAGTCCAGGTCCTCCAAATGGTCTCCTTGTATCCATTCGATGCCTTTATTACCAGTGCAGCATTTCTTCATTATGAAGTCCATAACAATTCCAAATAACAAGGGCGATAAAATACATCCTTGTTTAACCCCAGTTTCTATTGGGAAACATTCGCTCAGTCCTTCCTCTGTTCGAACTGCACATGTGTAACCATCATACATGTCTTTGATAATATTTATGATTTTTGATGGTAAGCCATATTGCTTCAGAATTTTCCACAAAGAATCTCTATGAATACTATCAAATGCTTTTTTGAAGTCGATGAAGTTAAGTACAAAAGGTTTTTGCTTTTCAATGTGTTCCTCCAATATAAGTCGTAGAGTGAAAATGTGGTCAAGACAGCTTCTCCCTTTTCTAAACCCAGCCTGTTCTTCACGCATTACTGTATCTATTGAATCCTTTATTCTATTTAGGATGATTTTACAGAATAATTTTGAGGCAACTGACAAAAGTGTCACGCCTCTCCAATTGTTACAATCTCTAAGATTGCCCTTTTTTGGGATCTTAACAATGATTCCTTTTTTCCATTTATGAGGCGTCTTCTCTGTTTTCCAAATGATGTTGAACATTTTTTGGAGATGTATTAAATTATGGCTATCAATTGCCTTGAGGATCTCAGCTGTTAACTTATCCTCTCCAGCAGCCTTGTTATTGGTCATTAGCTTTAATGTGGTTTCTATTTCACTCAAGGTGAAGTCATCTAAATTTACATCTAATTCTGCTGCTGGTGTTTCAGCTTCAAAATCTATTAAACTGTGAGGTAGTGGACGGTTAAGAATTTCTTTGAAGTGTTCCGCCCAACGGGCACCGCTGTATACTATAACATATATATATATATATATATATATTATATATATATATATGTATACGTATAATATTATTATATATTATATATTATATTATTATATAATATATTATTATTATATATTATATATTATATATTCTATTATTATTATTATATATATATTATATATATTACATATATATTATATATTCTATGATTATTATATCTATCTATTGACCTTTCGAGTTGTAGCCGGCCCAAAGGGCGTAGACCAAGATACTCCCTCTCTTATCTGATTTTTTGTTCTAGCAGTTTTCAATTCTTGTAAAGATATTTTATCAAATCTCGCCAGTCTCTGTTCTGTGCAAGCAACTCTATCTCATTGAGGGAGCCGATTCCTGCTGCTCTTGATTATTATATATTCTATTATTATTATATATAATATTATTTTGTTATACCATCGAGTATTCCTAGTATTCCGTTTGTCTTGGGCGAGCAGTTAGTCTGGTGTTCACGTACAGTTAGCTGGTAACCTCATACTGGCTTGGGTTGAAAAAAAAAAAAAAACTCCTACCACTGATGATTGATGCCAACCGTTGTTCTAAGCCTAAAAACCCTTTTGATCTGCTAATCACGTTGACTACGACTTGCAAACATTAACGAGTAAAGACAACAGCTTGGAACAGAAATCACTAAAATACACGCCTTACGTAATATTATTTTCCCAGCAGCAGAGAGAATGAACGAAGAATATACCATAATTAAATGATTCAGCACGCCAGAATGAGAGACAGAGAAAGAGAGAGTTGAAAAACCGTTGGACTGACTTGAGCGTGAAATTACACCGGAAAATTATAAAAGTTTACACCGTTTGGTCACGGATAAATAAAAAGCCAACATCCATTGGAAATTAACGTCTTCACTAATGAATGTTTAATATTTACGATTCGCTGTCTGCTGCTTACAGACTACGCCAGTTACCTCTGCTAAGTTCGTCCCCTGTAATTAAGGAACGTCGGCAGAGCATAATTTTCCTGCATAGAGGTAACCACATTGAAAATAAATCACATTTTTCTAACCGAAAAGGGAAAGAAAAAACATGTACACGGTATGATGAACATAAAATGCATGTAGCAAAGTTATGACAAAGAATTATAAAACTTCTGCTTGTTCGTGGTTTTATGGCATTAGTTAGAAAATGTTCTTAGTTTCAGTTCTGGCACTCATCATCATCATCATTGTGTTCCATAACAGTTAGCGTAGGCGATCATGTTCTTCCACATTCTATCCACGGTAAAGTAAACTACCCCCGTCACGCCAAATGGCGTGTAGGGAATATGGTGTTAGTGACCCGTCACGCCAAGTGGCGTGTAGGGAATATGGTGTTAGTGACCCGTCACACCAAGTGGCGTGTAGGGAATATGGTGTTAGTGACCCGTCACACCAAGTGGCGTGTAGGGAATATGGTGTTAGTGACCCGTCACGCCAAGTGGCGTGTAGGGAATATGGTGTTAGTGACCCGTCACACAAGTGGCGTGTAGGGAATATGGTGTAATGACCATACATTTTACAGACATGATTTTTGGGGTAATGTGGTCGTTCTGTCCACGGTACATTGTATCAATTCTGTTGTTGACTGTCTTCAATGCCATGACACCGCGCTATATTGCATTTTCTGTCTTTGTTGTCAGCTATCTCTTTCCCTGTAAATTTGCCAGTTGTAACCAAGTATTTGCAAATTGTCTCTTCTCATGGTGTGCCCGAAAAATGTTGATTGTTTCTTTCTGATGTTTTTATGAGCTCCCTTTCTGTGTTGGCCTCTTTGAGAATTTCCTCGTTCGTTCTTTTTGGCTGTCCAGGGACCTCTCAAAATTTTTGTGAGAAATCCCAATTTTGTAACCTCTAATCGTCTTTTCATGCATCTGTCTACAGTCCATAATTCGCTTCCATATGTCAGATTTGGCTCTATATAGCATCGATGAATTCTATTTTTACTTCTATCGACATAGACTTGTTGCACAAGAAGTTTTTTTCAATTTCTGAAATGCTAATTTTAGCCTGAACTATTCTGGTTTTTATTTTTGTGGGGCTTCTTCCATCTGATTTTATTGTGCCCAAGTATTTGACGCTTTGCACTAGTTTGACATTTGTCTCGTTTAGTTTTATGTTGCTTGGTGGTGATGTTTGTTTCTTCGTTATGACCATTAATTCAACATGATCCCTACTTTAGCACGGTCTCTACTTTAGCACGGTCTCTACTTTAGCACGATCCCTACTCCCGCACGGTCTCTACTTTACCACGGTCCCTACTTCAAAATGGTCCCTACTTTAGCACGGTCCCTACTTCAGCATGGTCCCTATTTCAGCACGATACCTACTCTAGCACGGTGCCTACTTCAGCACGGTCCCTACTTCAGCATGGTCCCTACTTCAGCACGGTCCCTACTTTAACACTGTCCCTACTTCAGCACGGTCCCTACTTCAGCACGGTCCCTACTTCAGCATGGTCCCTACTCCAGAACGGTCCCTACTTCAGTACGATCCCTACTTCAGCACGGTCCCTACTTCAGCATGATTCCTACACCAGCACGGTCCCTACATTAGCACGGACCCTACTTCAGCACGGTCCCTAATTCAGCACGGTCTCTACTTCCGCACGATCCCTACTTCAGCATGATCCCTCTCCAGCACGGTCTCTACTTTAGCACGGTCCCTACTTTAGTACGGTCCCTACTTCAGCATGGTTCCTACTTCAGCACGATACCTACTCTTGTACGGTGCCTACTTCAGCATGGTCCCTACTTCAGCACAGTCCCTACTTTAACACGGTTCCTAATTCAGCACGGTCCCTACTTCAGCACGGTCCCTACTTCAGCATGATCCCTACTCCAGCACGATCCCTACTTTAGTACGGACCCTACTTCAGCACGGTCCCTACTTCAGCACGGTCCCTACTCCAGCACGGTCCCTACTTTAGCACGATCCCTACTTCAGCACGGTCCCTACTCCAGCAAGGTCCCCACTGCAGCACGGTCCCTACTTCAGCACGGTCCCTACTTCAGCACGGTCTCTACTCCAGCAATGTCCCAACTTCAGCACGGTCCCTACTTCAGTACGGTCCCTACTTCAGCATGGTCCCTACTTCAGCAATGTCCCTACTTCAGCACGGTCCCTACTTCAGCACGGTCCCTACTTCAGCATGGTCACTACTTCAGCATGGTCCTTACTCAAGCACTGTCCCTACTTCAGCACGGTCCCTACTTCAGCACGGTCCCTACACCAGCACGGTCTCTACGAGAGGATCACCAAATATTTATCTTCTGCATTGTGACGTCTTCATGGTGAGAGTTACATTGCACTGTTATGTTATAGTCCGTTCAGATTCGTTTGCCGAGATGTTATGATTTATAATTCAAAAAGTTCTTGATGATTTCACATGATTTTTGGCATACGATGTTAAAATGTCCATGTCACGAGAACATATGTGTTACTCGATGTCTAGCTATAACGGTTTTCTTAAAGCGGCGAATTCCTTTGATCTTTGCCCATGTAACTATTATTTTGACCCTAATCAAAATGTTTTACAGTAATCTAGTGCAACGATGACCCATAGGCGTGTCCATAAAATTTTACTTGGTGGCAAGTATACAAATTTTAAATTATATATAGAACTTTTGTTCGTAGAGTCAATTTGATATAGTTCCATGCTCTTGGTGTGAGTTTCCCAAATGTTGTCGCTGCCTTTCAAATACGTACATTTAGTTCCTCATCTAAGGAAAGTGTGGCTGTAATAGTGGATCCAAGATAGCTGAACTTCTGTACTGACTCAAGCAGGCTTCCATTCAAAGTAATGGTTGTTGGTTTGCTTATAACATATTTTTGATTGCTTGGGTGGTCTTGAACAATAAACTGTTTAACAAATCAACTAGGAAATTTTGCAAATCAAACTATTTATCTGTAGACTTAATCAGAGTAATGATCATTCAGAATCAGACGAGTCAAATAGGTCGATTACTGCTTTCGGCTGAACAAACAACAAACCATCCTTTTTCCAATATTCCTCTTCTTGTCGTAACACATGATCCTCACATTTTACCCAGTAGTCTTTATTTATATTTGATAGAGCCTGATTTGTAAGTGTCTCAACATCGCATAATTTGAAAGTTTTATTTGTATATGCTACGTGTCCTTTAACTTTTGCCCAAACTAGTTCTATAGGATTTAAGTGTGCATGATATGGAGGTAGTCTCAAACATCTATGGCCATGTTCTTGAATTAACTTGTCTATTTTAAATATCTTTGTACGTTGTGTCTGTTTTACAAGGCTAAGCAATTCGGGTTTCAAGTAGCTGTCGTTAACTTGTATGTGTTCTTTTATGAGCCACGTTTTGATTGCATCTTTTGTACTTGATGATGTTGGGATTCTATCTTCTACGTTAACTACGTTATGGTATGAAGCATTGTCCATTATCAGACAAGAAGGTCGATCTAATATTGGAAGGATACTTTTCTCGATCCAGTCTTTAAATATGTGCCCATTCATTTCGGAGTGGTAGTCTCTATTGTCTATGGATTTTGAAATGAAAACGAGATAAGCATTCTGCAACAACCCATTATGTCTGCTACCTGCATGTGCAACTATCAAACGTTGCCCTTTACTGCTTGGTACTGATCTTTTAATACTTCCATCTGCTAACTGCCATTCCTTTTCATTTGTATGATGAGCGTTGATCCAAGTTTCATCTAAATAAACAATATCATAATCATTTTCGCGCATTTCCTTCACTTCACGTAAATACTTGCTTCTAAGAGCTACTAGATGTGGCTTCTCACAAATAATGTTTTTTTCCACCAGCATACTTTCTAAAGGTGAAGCCTGCACTTCTTAATATTTTCCATAATGAAGTTTTTGATATTTCAATGTCGTTGTTAGTTTTCAGCCAAAGCTTCAACTTTCTAAGTGTCACTTCTTCGTTTATATCAAACATTCGACAGATTTCTCTTTTTACTAGGTCCTTATCAAAACTGTCTAACGTTTCTTTCCTTCCTTGCTTTCTTGCATTTGTTGGCAATAAATATCCGCTTCCTTTAACTATTCGATCAAATGAACGTTTACACAAACCTAAAATATGCATTGTTCTCTTCTCAGGGTTTGATAAAGAACAATAAACATGTCCCTTTTTACGCTCTCTGCAGAAGTATTGATAAATCTTTATAGCAATGTTATGCTCAGTAAAATATTTTGCCTTTATATTCATTCTCACATAGACTTGCAGAAGATAATATGGATAGTGCCGCCTCCTTTCTGTAAATATTGAGATTTGCCTCTGAATTATGACTCGAACTCGAGTCTACGGCCGTGATTTTGACGTCACATAATTTCCGGTTTCGGCTAAAATGTCATTTTGTGCTAAACGGGAAATTTCATATGTAACATTTCTTTATAAAAATTTATAGTGGAAACATAACTATTTTAGGACGGTGCGCATTCAGCCGTGAAGGTCATGCCTATATGTTAAAGAATCAGCTGTGAGATGTAAGCATCTACATAATCCCGCCGGTGTTTATAATATCGATTAACTTTTTTTTAATATAGGTTAAATAAGGCATCTTTGAAACTGGATCACATTTCTTTGATAAAAAAATATTTTTATAGCGACATTAGTATTCTAAACCTAACTTCAAAACAAAAGATCAATGCAAATGAACAATAAGTTTTTGAAAAAAATAAATTAATGTCTAGGCAAACGAATCTGAACGGACTATAGACATGTAGCCCAGTGCATGAATTTCAACATGTTCGTGTCTTTCTTTTCCAGCCATTTGACCTGTCCAGCTTGGGTGATCCTTTGGTAACATTGCTACCACTAGAATAGTTCTTTTGGATATGAGTACACAGGCTCATCGACTACTTTGTCTTGGAGACACGTCAGTGAAGAAAATGTGTACAGATGTCTACTGGCAAAAATTTAATGCATAAAACCTCGTTTTTTAGTAGAACATCTATTGGACTATAATTTGCATGATCAATCATAGGTGAGGCTGTCAGAGCTGGTTTCTTTCCAGATTTGCCTTTTAGCGTCGAGGGAAGATATAATTTGCGGTCTTTTTCTCTTCTGTTCGCGTCTGCTGCTGTAATGTTTGCTTCTAATATTCCATCGATCCATCTTTTTCGTGGTCGACCATTGGGTCTGGTGTTCTCGCAACATTTATTGATGGCTCGTTGTGTTGTGTTTTGATCTTTCTTCTTTGTCCCGTAGCCAAACCATTTTATTGTGTCTTTATATATTCTATGGCGAGGGTTATTTCTAGCTTGTTTCTCAGTACGTCATTTTCGATCTTTTCTCAAACTGTTTCCTGTCATTCGTCTAACACATTTCATATCAGTAGATGTTATTTTTATTATTGTTCTTACACCTGCGATTTCATCAGAATGATGAGACTATAAACACAAACGTTAGATCCTCTAATTCAGATAGGCTAATCGGGATTTATGTAGTTGTTTAGTACGTTTCTGTTTATTGACTTGTCATACTGACGAAGGCTTGTGGCAAAACGTTTATAACTTGTTTATGATTCACACCTAATAATTTCATGTGGTTTAAGTTACGAGACTACACCCACGCCTAAGTGATTCGATGAGCATGACCAGAAAAGTGGAGGCGGACTCCGTACGCAGGCAGTTGGTTGTGTCATTGACAAAGTCAAGTATACGTAGAGTCAGTCAGCTTTGTCTAGGTCCCAGGGGTCGAGGGAGTACAGATCAATGAAAGAGCGGACATGTTGGCTAGCTGTGCTGTCGTCGAAGACGGTCAACCAATGTAGTAAAATAAAAAGAGTAAAGAGCCCCGTCACGCCAAGTGGCGTGTAGGGAATATGGTGTTAGTGCCCATACATTTTTACAGACCTTCAGCATATGATTTTTAGGGTAATGTGGTCGGTATTACGCCGCTTTACTTTCCCAGAAAAAAATCCGGTACCCATTTAAGGCTGGGTGAACCCGGAAGCCGTCGGTTGGGATCAAATCCTGCCTCTTGTCTTTTGTTATCCAGCTCACTAACCAGAAAGCTATCGCGGCTCCCCATGTATCAGGGGCACATCATCAATGCCCTCTGAGAAGCTGGAAGAACTTCGACAACAATGAATGCACATCACTCCTTCAGATGAAAGAGATGGGAGTAAAGCTGGGTACATCCAGAGCGACGTGGTAGGCGCATTAGAGGGCTAATCAATCAACACAGAACTGGAGTGCGTCTGTCGCTGGACGCAGCGGGCCATACTGAGTAGATAGATAATCGGAAATACTAGCCAGTATAGCACACGCGAATGTAGTCTTGACAGGGTTCAACCATATATGAGGCAAGACGCCGGCCTCGAGACAGAGAGGTTGTGGGTTCAAAACCTGGCTGCACCAGTTGGGATTTTGATTTATGATTTCTCTCTGCGGCAACCACCCCTGGTCTCAGCAGCGAGGCCCGGCTTGAAACGTCAATTACTCATCGACGAAAATAAATATGAGTACCTCCTAATATGGAGTTATCTGCATGTGCGGCGACGGACCCCTGTGCACACGGCTGCCAGGGAAAAATGGATTAACATGCAAAATCCAGTTCCTAGTCTCTAGGGACTTCGTCAGAGGTAAAAGCTGGCGAACAAAAAAAAAAAACAATATATGTACAAGCAAAACCATTTCCCTAACAACGAAGATCACACTATTGCGGACAGTAGTTACATCTGTGTTTATCTATGCCAGTGAAACATGGACACTCACTGCTGATCTTCCAGGAAAAGTTCCGGCCTTGGAGATGAAATGGTAAGGATATTACACATATCCATACAGACAGAATACATCTCTCCAGGACTTCCGGTTAATATGGCGTATATGCGGTAGGAACCATTGAGACTCAGTCTGAAAAGTGTTCCTTGTTGCAGTTTCCTCATATTCCAAGTCTGGCTTGCTGCCGGAGCTACTTATTTTAGTGCTCTGTTCACACCGTGACCTGTGTTTTTCATCCGGATGGTGTTTCTATATTCAGATTGCTTACAATGATTGATGACATGACGAAGGACAGTTCAGCTGCGTTTAATTTCGGTGCCGATTGGCCTTGTCTTTTGGCGTGTGCTGTAGTTACTATGATGGGAACTGCAGCTGCCTTTCTTTGTTTGGATACTTCAATGAGACTAGTTTTAATTCGGATGATTCCACTGGCACGGGCGGTTGAGCAATTATGGATTTTAATTTCGTTGCAGTTATACTGGGGCCTTCGACTAACTATAACCAGAACATATATCCTATGGCGAATGCAGGATTTGGAGATAAAATGATATAGAATGATACTACACATAGCATACAGAGAACATATCACCAATGAAAAAGTGTATGAAAGAATCTAAAGATGCGCTGGACCAATAAAAAACCTATTGTCACTAGTAAAAGTGTGGAAACTGACCTGGTATAGTCACGTCACACGGTCCACAGGCCTTGCAGAAACCATTCAGCAGGGTACAGTACCAGGCAAAAGAATACAGGGAGGACAAATGAAAAGATGGGTGGATAACATTAGAGAATATATAGGAATGTCTTTAGCGGTATCACAGAGTGCTGCACTCAATCGCGACGATTGGAAAAGCAAATTGTGAACATGTCATCTATGGTGTCTCAACAACTGACAAGGTTACGGATAATTGATAGATAGATAGATAGATAGATAGATAGATAGACAGACAGACAGACAGACAGACAGACAGACAGACAGACAGATAGATAGATAGATAGATAGATAGATAGATAGATAGATAGATAGATAGATAGATAGATAGATAGATAGATAGATAGATAGATAGATAGATAGATAGATAGATAGATTAGATTGATAGATTGATTGATTGATTGATTGATTGATTGATTGATTGATTGATTGATTGATTGATTGATTGATTGATTGATTGATTGATTGATTGAGCGCAAATTAAAACCACTTCTATAAAATATCAATTTTAAGAATGAGTGAAATATTCTAGACACAGGACTTCATTAATAAATGCTTTAAAATCCCCAAGAGTATAACCAAAATGCCACTTTGATGTGAAAACCATTAGCTGTGCATGGCGCAAAATTTCAAAATTAAAAACAAAAACAAAAATAGAGAAAGTAGCACCGCACAAATAAATTATCAGAATAGGGGGGCACAATAGCCCATACTCGGGGGTGCTGTTAACCTTCTACAAATGCGTGCCTGCGATGCAGGGACATAGTAACCGGTAACATACCAGACAATTCGACACGTTTAGTAGTCAGACCGGGGCAAACGAGCGGGTCTAGTTGTTGAAGCTGGGAAAATGGAATGTAGGACATTGGACGAGGAAATTTCCAGTCTACGACGAGACAGGGGGTGGGGAGGGTGGAGGAGGTTGTTATTAAAGTTCAAGGACAGGGAATTGGGGCGACCATACGTCAGCAAATGACGCAATGGGAACCTTGGACTAATGGGAAAATTAACATAGAGACGGGGGGGAGGGGGCGTCGGAGAAATTAGCATAGAGACTGGACTAAAATGGGGTACGGTTGAAGAAATTAGCATAGAGACTGAACTAAAATGGGGTACGGTTGAAGAAATTAGCATAGAGACTGGACTAAAATGGGTACGGTTGAAGAAATTAGCATAGAGACTGGACTAAAATGGGGTACGGTTGAAGAAATTAGCATAGAGACTGGACTAAAATGGGGTACGGTTGAAGAAATTAGCACAGGGACGATAAAAACGGCGGACGGTTGACGAAGTTAGCATAGAGACTGGACAAAAATGGGGTACAATTGAAGAATTTAGCACAGAGTCTAGACAAAAATGAGGTACGGTTGAAGAAATTAGCTTAGAGACTTGACAAAAATGGGGTACGGTTGAAGAAATTAGCATAGAGACTGAATAAAAACGGCGGACGGTTGACGAAATTAGCATAGAGACTGGATAAAAACGGCGGACGGTTGACGAAATTAGCATAGAGACTGGACAAAAATGGGGTACAGTTGAAGAAATTAGCACAGAGTCTAGACAAAAATGGGGTACGGTTGAAGAAATTAGCATAGAGACTGAATAAAAACGGTGGACGGTTGACGAAATTAGCATAGAGACTGGATAAAAACGGCGGACGGTTGACGAAATTAGCATAGAGACTGGATAAAAACGGCGGACGGTTGAAGAAATTAGCATAGCGACTGGACAAAAAGAGTGGACGGTTGAAGAACTTAGCAGAAAGACTGGATAAAAAACAGCAGAAGTGGTCAATGACGATGGAAGAGAGCCAGATTCGTGTCTGTCTCGTCCTATATATAATAATGTAGTGTAATGGTGTAATGAGATCATCATCATCAAGTAAATGGCCTGCTGGCGTAGGTGATCATGTCTCTCCACAATTTTCGATCTCGACAGTTATTTATCATTTCTGTTGTTGACCTTCTGCCAAGCCATTCTCTTAAGTTGTCTGGTATTTTTTCTCATTGCTTTCCTCTATCTCTTCGTCCCTCAATTTTCCCAGTTGTTACAATATATTCCAGATGTTCTTTTCTCATTACATGGCCAAAAAATGATGATTGTTTCTTCCTAATATTGGAAATTAGCTCTCTTTTTACTTTGGCCTCTTTCAGAACGTTTTCATTACTCGTCTTAGCTGTCCATGGCGTTCTCAACATTGTTCTGTAAAACCACATTTCTACAGACTCCATTGATTTTCTTGTTTGTTGTACTATTGTCCATGATTCACATCTATATATTAAGATTGACACTACATAATATTTAAGAACTCTTCTTTCTTGTTTCTATTGTCAAAAATGAATTGCATAGTACCTTCCTCATTACTTGGAAAGCTGCTTTTGCCTGAGCCATTCTGCATCTCACCTCTTTTGTACATCTTCCGTCTGAGGTTAACAAAGTTCCCAAATATTTAAATTCATATACCTGTTTTAATATTGTTCCACTTGTCTTTATTTTGCACTGAGGTGATGTCTTTTTCTTTGTTGTTACTATTAACTCTGTCATTTTGCTATTAAGGCCGAGTCCTTTATTTGTGCTTTCTTTCACTATAATGTCCAACATTTCTTGTAACTCATTTTCACTCTTAGCGATTAAGACTGTATCATTAGCATACCTTAGATTATTTATATTATGGCCTCCAATTGTTATCCAAAGCATGTCCCTTATGAATCTTAAAATAATCTCACTATAAATATTAAACAAATCTGGTGACATCACACAACCTTGTCTAACACCCTGTTTTATTTGTTGAAACATTCCCAATTGGTTTCCAGTTCTTATGGCCGCTGTTTGTTGCCAGTACATGTTCTTTATTATTCTTAGATCTTTGCTGTCTACATGATGGCTGGGAGCGGAGAGAATAAAATTGAATACAGGGGAGATGATTTTATCATCAGGACACCAGGAACCAGGAGCACAACATAGCGAAGGGGTAGCTATAATGCTATCAAAGAATGCACAGAAGACACTAATAGAATGGGAGGCAGTGGGACCAAGACTGGTGAGAGCAACATTTAGAACAACCAAAAACAAAATAAAATTACACATTATACAATGCTATGCACCAACCAACGATAAAGATGACTCAGTTAAAGATGATTTTTATAAACAGCTACAATGCCAGATGGATGCAAGACGAGCCAAGGATATTATAATCTTGATGGGAGACCTAAATGCTAAGATAGGATCAGACAACAGAGGCTTTGAAGAGATTATGGGAAAACATGGACTTGGAGATATAAACGAGAATGGAGAGATATTTGTGAATTTCTGCGCCCTTAATCAAATGAGCCTAGGAGGAACAATATTCCAACATAAAAGAATACACAAAGCTACATGGGTGTCACCAGATCATAGAACGGAAAATCAAATTGATCACATATGTATTAATAATAAGTTTAAGTCATCCTTACAGGATGTAAAAGTATATCTATCTATCTATTGACCTTTCGAGCCGTAACCGGCCCATAGGGCGTAGACCAAGATACACCTTCTCCTATATGAATTTTTTGTTCTAGCAGTTTTCTTTTAAAGATATTTTATCAAATCTCGCCATCTGTCTCTGTTCTGTGCAAGCAGTTCTATCTCATTGAGGGAGCCGATTCCTGCTGCTCTTGCCTCTCTCATCAATGTTCTTCTCAGTGTCTCCCTGGGTCTTCCTCTTTTTCTTTTACCTGTTGTTTCCCATATGAGGGCTTGCTTTGCTATTCGATTATTATCTCTTCTCATCACATGTCCAACGTATGACCATCGTCTTTTCTTTATTACTGAAGATATTAGTGGTTGATTGGCGATTTCTCTAATTTCCTCGTTTGTTTTGAATTCGTTCCATTCTATACCAAGTATTTTCCTTAGACATTTATTTTCGAATGCGTTCAACTTTGTTTCTATATCTCTTGTTGTTTTCCAGCTTTCACACGCATACGTAAGGGTTGATAGTACATTTGATTTGAATAGCCTAAGTTTTGTGTTTGTGCTAATGAGTTTTGATTTCCACAACTTTTCAAGGCTTCTGAAAGACATTGCTGCTTTAGCCAGTCTGATTCTAATTTCTTTGCTCGTATCCCCTTCTCGATCAATGTGACTTCCAAGATAGATAAAGTGATCGATCTCTTCTACTGGTTTGTTTTCCATGTATATTTTGTCACTTGTTGGAATTAAACTTTTCATGACTTTAGTCTTTTCATGATTGACCTCAAGCCCAATTTTGCTGGCTATTGATGATAGTTCATTTGTGTTTTCCTGCATCGTTTTTATCTGACTGCTGATGAGAACTATGTCATCAGCAAAGTCGAGGTCCTCCAAATGGTCTCCTTGTATCCATTCGATGCCTTTATTACCAGTGCAGCATTTCTTCATTATGAAGTCCATAACAATTCCAAATAACAAGGGCGATAAAATACATCCTTGTTTAACCCCAGTTTCTATTGGGAAACATTCGCTCAGTCCTTCCTCTGTTCGAACTGCACATGTGTAACCATCATACATGTCTTTAATAATATTTATGATTTTTGATGGTAAGCCATATTGCTTCAGAATTTTCCACAAAGAATCTCTATGAATACTATCAAATGCTTTTTTGAAGTCGATGAAGTTAAGTACAAAAGGTTTTTGCTTTTCAATGTGTTCCTCCAATATAAGTCGTAGAGTGAAAATGTGGTCAAGACAGCTTCTCCCTTTTCTAAACCCAGCCTGTTCTTCACGCATCACTGTATCTATTGAATCCTTTATTCTATTTAGGATGATTTTACAGAATAACTTTGAGGCAACTGACAAAAGTGTCACGCCTCTCCAGTTGTTACAATCTCTAAGATTGCCCTTTTTTGGGATCTTAACAATGATTCCTTTTTTCCATTTATGAGGCGTCTTCTCTGTTTTCCAAATGATGTTGAACATTTTTTGGAGATGTATTAAATTATGGCTATCAATTGCCTTGAGGATCTCAGCTGTTAACTTATCCTCTCCAGCAGCCTTGTTATTGGTCATTAGCTTTAAGGTGGTTTCTATTTCACTCAAGGTGAAGTCATCTAAATTTACATCTAATTCTGCTGCTGGTGTTTCAGCTTCAAAATCTATTAAACTGTGAGGTAGTGGACGGTTAAGAATTTCTTTGAAGTGTTCCGCCCAACGAGCTTTTATGTCTGCGCTTGTTGTTAGCATTAATCCAGATTTGTCTAGAATTGGTGTTCCACTGGATGTATAGGTGTTTGTCAGCATCTTTTGTACAGTATAAAGAGTTCTGCTGTCTCCTGTAATTGCAGCTGTCTCTGCTTTCTCTGCCAAGTTGTCTATATAAGCTCTTGTATCTCTTCTTGCCGAACTTTTCACTTTGTTGTCTAATTCTTTGTATGTTGCTTTTGCCAGAACCTTTCCAAGATCTGTCTTTACATTAGTCATGGCTCTCTTTGCTTCTCTTCTTTCTTTGATGTATTTCCATGTGGTGTCTGAGATCCAAGCTCGTTTTTCCATTTTCTTCAGTCCAGCACTTGCTTCTGCTGCTGTCATTAGTATTTTGCTCTGTGAGTCCCACATTTCATTGATATCTAAGTCTATTTCACCAAGTGCTGAATAACAATTACTTAGCTCTATGTTAAACTTTTCCTTTATGGCTTTACGGAAAAGTATATAGAGGGGCAGATATAGCTTCTGATCATCATCTTCTGTTAGCCAAACTTAAAATTAAATTAAAAAGGTATACTACAACGAATAAGGGCAGAACGTATTTCAATGTAGGGTTTCTTAAAGAACAAGGAATTAAAGATAAATTCGCAGTCACAATATCAAACAAATACCAAGTCCTCCAACAACTAGAAAATACTATAAATATAGAAGATCATTGGAAACAGGTAAAAAATATATGGAAAGAGACATGCGAAGAAACACTGGGGAAAAGAGAACGCCAGAATAAGGCATGGATGACAGCAGAGACCCTGGATAAAATTAAAGAAAGAAAGAACAAGAAAGCAGACATAAATAAAAGCAAAACAAGAAGTAATAAAGCCAAGACACAGGAAGCTTACACAGAGGTGAATAAAGAAGTGAGAAGATGCATTAAAAGGGATAAGAGGAAATATATAGATGAATTAGCTAAAGAGGCAGAAGAAGCAGCAAATAAAGGGAATATGAAAGAACTGTACAACAGCACAAAGAAATTAGGTGGAAAATACAAACAGATCAACGCCTTTATCAAAGATAAGAAAGGAAATCTGCTTAGTAATATAAAGGAACAAATGGAGAGATGGAAGGAGCACTTTGAAGAACTTTTGAACAGACCTGGCTCAAATAATCCTCCAGATATACTACCAGCAGAAGAAGAATTACACGTTAACTGCGGAAAACCAAGCAAAGAAGAAATAATGAAAGCCATCAAACTGTTAAAAGATGGTAAAGCCACAGGACCAGATGAAATTCCTTCGGAAGCCATCAAAGCAGATATTATCACCTCTACCAAGATGTTACATAATCTATTGGATAAAATTTGGGAGAGGGAAGAAATACCTAAAGACTGGAGAGAAGGTTATATGATCAAACTACCAAAGAAAGGAAGTTTACAGGAGTGCACAAATTATAGGGGAATTATGCTACTATCAGTGCCAGGAAAAATATTAGGCAGAATCATTCTGGAGAGACTAAAAGAGGCTATAGAGAAACACTTGAGAGATGAACAAGCAGGTTTTAGGAAGAACAGATCATGTGCTGATCAAATAACTACTCTACGTATAATAGTTGAACAAAGTTTAGAACTAAAATCCCCACTTTATATTGGATTCATAGATTACGAAAAGGCATTTGATAGTTTAGACAGAAGAATGCTTTGGAAGTTGCTGAGTCATTATGGAATCCCCATAAAGTTTATTAACCTGATAAAAACAATGTATGAAGGAACAAAATGTAGTGTGGTGCATGAAGGACAGCTTACAGAAGCATTTGAAATAAGAACAGGAGTAAGGCAAGGATGCCTTCTGTCTCCATTTCTCTTTCTACTGGCCATAGATTGGATTATGAAAATAACTCAAAACAACAGAAATGGGATCCAGTGGTCACTGACCAAACAACTTGATGATTTAGACTTTGCTGATGACATAGCTCTCCTATCACACAGCCACCAACAGATGCAAGATAAAATGAGTATATTAGATGAGAGATCACAACAGCTAGGACTAAAGATTAATAGAGATAAGACCAACATTATGAGAATTAATGCAGTTGGCAATAACCAAATAAAACTAGGAGAAATACCTCTACTAGACGTACAATCTTATATATATCTGGGCAGTAATATAGATAAAGAGGGAGGAACAGAAAACGATACCAAAATAAGGATATCAAAAGCAAGAGGAGCTTTCATTGCACTGGGAAACATATGGAAATCCAAAGAAATTAGGCTAAATACAAAAATACAAATTTTCAACTCCAATGTTAAGTCGGTTCTATTATATGGCTGTGAAACATGGAGAATAACAAAATTGACAATCACGAAGGTACAGACTTTCATTAATGGATGCTTGCGCAGAATAAAGGGATGGAAATGGCAGGACAAAGTCACAAACGTGGAATTATGGAAATGTACCGGTCAAATACCAGTGGATAAAGAAATACAGCGAAGACGATGGCGATGGATAGGACACACACTACGGAAACCAACTGAGAGTATTACACAACAGGCCCTTTTTTGGAATCCCCAGGGGAAAAGACAAAGAGGAAGACCAAGGAATTCTTGGAGAAGACAGATTGAAGCAGAGATGAAGATGATGGGGAAGACATGGAATGATCTTAAAAGAATTGCAAAAAACAGAACGACTTGGAAAGTGTTTGTTGAAGACCTATGCTCCACTGGGAGCTAAAAGGTAGAAGAGAGAGAATACGTCAGCAAATGACGCAATGGGAACCTTGGACTAATGGGAAAATTAACATAGAGACGGGGGGGAGGGGGCGTCGGAGAAATTAGCATAGAGACTGGACTAAAATGGGGTACGGTTGAAGAAATTAGCATAGAGACTGGACTAAAATGGGGTACGGTTGAAGAAATTAGCATAGAGACTGGACTAAAATGGGGTACGGTTGAAGAAATTAGCACAGGGACGATAAAAACGGCGGACGGTTGACGAAGTTAGCATAGAGACTGGACAAAAATGGGGTACAATTGAAGAATTTAGCACAGAGTCTAGACAAAAATGAGGTACGGTTGAAGAAATTAGCTTAGAGACTTGACAAAAATGGGGTACGGTTGAAGAAATTAGCATAGAGACTGAATAAAAACGGCGGACGGTTGACGAAATTAGCATAGAGACTGGATAAAAACGGCGGACGGTTGACGAAATTAGCATAGAGACTGGACAAAAATGGGGTACAGTTGAAGAAATTAGCACAGAGTCTAGACAAAAATGGGGTACGGTTGAAGAAATTAGCATAGAGACTGAATAAAAACGGCGGACGGTTGACGAAATTAGCATAGAGACTGGATAAAAACGGCGGACGGTTGACGAAATTAGCATAGAGACTGGATAAAAGCGGCGGACGGTTGAAGAAATTAGCATAGCGACTGGACAAAAAGAGTGGACGGTTGAAGAACTTAGCAGAAAGACTGGATAAAAAACAGCAGAAGTGGTCAATGACGATGGAAGAGAGCCAGATTCGTGTCTGTCTCGTCCTATATATAATAATGTAGTGTAATGGTGTAATGAGATCATCATCATCAAGTAAATGGCCTGCTGGCGTAGGTGATCATGTCTCTCCACAATTTTCGATCTCGACAGTTATTTATCATTTCTGTTGTTGACCTTCTGCCAAGCCATTCTCTTAAGTTGTCTGGTATTTTTTCTCATTGCTTTCCTCTATCTCTTCGTCCCTCAATTTTCCCAGTTGTTACAATATATTCCAGATGTTCTTTTCTCATTACATGGCCAAAAAATGATGATTGTTTCTTCCTAATATTGGAAATTAGCTCTCTTTTTACTTTGGCCTCTTTCAGAACGTTTTCATTACTCGTCTTAGCTGTCCATGGCGTTCTCAACATTGTTCTGTAAAACCACATTTCTACAGACTCCATTGATTTTCTTGTTTGTTGTACTATTGTCCATGATTCACATCTATATATTAAGATTGACACTACATAATATTTAAGAACTCTTCTTTCTTGTTTCTATTGTCAAAAATGAATTGCATAGTACCTTCCTCATTACTTGGAAAGCTGCTTTTGCCTGAGCCATTCTGCATCTCACCTCTTTTGTACATCTTCCGTCTGAGGTTAACAAAGTTCCCAAATATTTAAATTCATATACCTGTTTTAATATTGTTCCACTTGTCTTTATTTTGCACTGAGGTGATGTCTTTTTCTTTGTTGTTACTATTAACTCTGTCATTTTGCTATTAAGGCCGAGTCCTTTATTTGTGCTTTCTTTCACTATAATGTCCAACATTTCTTGTAACTCATTTTCACTCTTAGCGATTAAGACTGTATCATTAGCATACCTTAGATTATTTATATTATGGCCTCCAATTGTTATCCAAAGCATGTCCCTTATGAATCTTAAAATAATCTCACTATAAATATTAAACAAATCTGGTGACATCACACAACCTTGTCTAACACCCTGTTTTATTTGTTGAAACATTCCCAATTGGTTTCCAGTTCTTATGGCCGCTGTTTGTTGCCAGTACATGTTCTTTATTATTCTTAGATCTTTGCTGTCTACATTTATGCTTTCTAAAATGTTGATTATTTCTTGGGGCTTTACTTTGTCAAATGCCTTGGTGTAATCTATGAAACATGGGTATAGATCTGTTTTCACCTCTATGGCTCTTTCTACTAAAGATCTTATGATATAAATGGCATTGCTTGTCCCTTTATCTCTAACAAAACCACACTGTTCATCGCTAATTTCTGGACTGATTTTGTTTCGCATGATGATTCTTAGTAATATCTTAGTCATATGACTCATAAGGCTTATTGTGCGATGATCATCGCATTCAATCGCACCCGATTTCTTTGGTAGGGCTATGAATATTGATTTGAGCAGGTCGTCTGGTATATATCCGCTGTTGTAGATATCATTCAATATTTTTGTTATTATTTTATTCCAAAATCACACGTGGCTTCAATCTCTTCTTTAGTTATATTATCTGGTTCAGATTTGACTGCTTTCATATTGCGCAAGGCGTCTTCCACTTCTCTGAGTATTTCTGGTCCTTCTCTATTATCCTTAATATTTACTTCCGTTCGTTCATCATTATAAAGATCCTTAATGTATTCTGTCCATCGTTCCCTTATGTTTTCTTGATCAATCAACAGTTCTCCTTCCTTTGATCTTAGACATCCAGTTTTTGATTGCGTTTTTCTCCCTGTTAATTCCTCAATTTGTTTGCATATAGCTTTAGCATCTCCTTTTTGTTGCATTTCAATCTCTTTGCATCTCTCTTTTAGCCATGCTTCTTTTGCTTAATTGCTTTTTACTACAATTTCTTTATTTAATCTATCTTTATTTCTTCTTCTTGTATCCATTAGCTGCAAAATGTCATCTGTCATCCATTTCTTTCTTGAATTTGTCCTCACTGGTGGTATGAACTCTTTTGATGTTTGTTACACTGATTCTTTTAGCATTTCCCACTGTTCATCAATGCTTTGTATCTTCTCTATTGCATTGTACCTGTTCTGAATTGTGATTTTAAATTTGTCTTGCAGCTTCTTGTCTGATTTGAGTAAATCTAAATTTAACTTGATGTTAACTGAGGCTCGTTTTGTTGTTTGTAATTTTACACTAAGCTTTCCCACAACTGGTACATAATCACCATTGCAATCTGCCCTTGGTCTAGTTTTCACACACACCAGACTGTTTCTAAATCTATTGCTTATCATTATATAACCAATTTGATTACGTGCATTGTCCCCTGGGCTTTCCATGTCCATAGACGTCTTGGATGTTCTTAAACCAGGTGTTTCCTATCATGTTGTGTGTTCTTGCCCAGTCAATAAGTTTCTCTCACCTCTTTCATTCCTCTCGCCTAAGCCATAATGACCAACTACTTCCTTTCCTACTTTTGTGTTAAAATCCCCTAGAACTATGGTGTTTTCATGTGGTTTGCATTTATGAAGTGCCTCATATAACTCGCAAAATTTATCAATTGCTTCCTCTAAACTGTCTGCTGCTGGTGCATAAACTTGTATAAGATTTATGTCTATTGGCTTTCCATTCAATTTCACTAAAAGGACTCTGTCAGATATTGGGTAAAAGCCTTTCACTGTTCTTGCTCTTTCTGCATCCAAGATGATACCTCCTCCTCTTTGGTGTTCAGTACCTCCAGAATTGATTATTTTATGTTTATCAGAATACATCTACCCTGATCCGGTGTATCTCATTTAGCAAAGTCCCAGTAATTGTAAACCCATTCTTTTCATTTCTTGTATGATGTTTTCTTGTTTACCCTTCTGCATGAGTGTTCTCACATTCCAAGTACCTATCTCTAGAGTTTGTTTATCTTTATTTTGCTTACAGTAGCTTGATGACGATTGGGTATCTATCTATCTTTCGTTCGCCTGAAGTATTGTCTATATCTGCAATGTCGTTTCCTGTATAAATTTTACTGTCTTTTGTAATTCTTGCAGTGGCCCATATAGTTTTGTTTGTAGTGTTGTATCTATGGGCCAATGGATTTTCCTCAGTCTACTATATTCAGTGCAGTCTTGAAGTATGTGTTCAGCAGTCTGGGGTGCCTGTCCACATGTACAAGTAGTTGATGTGCCGATCTCGAATTTTGTATACATGTGACTATGGAGTCGATTGTGTCCTGTTCTTAGGCGTATAATGATAACTTGTTCATATCTATTCATATTATGAAAGGCATCCTGATTTGGGGCTTGTAGTCCTCTGATTGATTTGATTATCTGTTTCTTATGATGGTATGTAACTGGTGTATCTAGTTGTGTGCCTGTTGAACCTTCCTTTGCCAACTGATCTGCTTTCTCATTTCCTGGTATTCCACAGTGAGACGGGATCCACTGCAGGGCAACCCTGTGGTGCTTGCAGAGTTCAGTCAATAAGGTCTGCAGATGTGGTAATTTTCTGGATTGTAGTGCCTGGAGTACTGATCTTGCATCTGTCAAAAACACTACAGGCTGTGGGCTAAGATTACTGTTCAGCAGTTTTTCTATTGCCAACTTTATTGCTTGTATTTCTGCATCAAAATTGTGGCAATATTTCCCTGTTGCTATTTTATTCATATCCCTAGTGTTATTTGGGTACTCTATATATGCACCTGCTCCCCCATTCTTTACTGCATTCTGTGCTGATCCATCTGTGTACACACGGATCCATAGGTCTTGTGGGTATTCTTCATCCAGGAAACTGAGAGTTATTGTTTTTCGCTGTAGACTAGTTTGTTCCTCTTTGTCAACTATTCCTTTCACTTCTGTCCATATTTGAACTGATAATCCTGATTCATCTGTCCAGGGAGTCTGTTCTGGTATGGGCAGAAGGGGTTTAACAACTCTTGGCATGTCTGGTGTTTGTCTACTAAAACGCTTGGCTTGGTGGACAAAGCTGCTTCTCGTCGTCCCAATGCAAGATATTGGAATCTGTCCTTCATTGGATGTCTCGGCATGCATACAAATTTTTCTGCCTGTATCAGCACCTTTGTGTCTCTCCGTTCTTTCAGTGCTGGTATCCTCCACAATTTCTCCATCTCCAATATTGGTGTTGATTTCATTGCTCCTGTGATGACCCTAAGTGCCTGGTTTTGTACTTTATCCAGTTCTTGCAATGTGGTGTTTGATGCTGAGCACCATGCGGATGATCCATATTCTAAATGTGGGCGTATACTCTGTTGGTAAACTTTACTGAGTATTTTCCCACTCGCACCCCATGTGGTTCCACACAACTTTCTTAGAATAGCCAATTTCCTCCTTGCTTTTTGGGTTGCCTTATTTATCTGCTGTTTCCAAGATAGTTTGTTATCAAATGTAACTCCGAGATATGTAGCTTGTATGTCTTCTTTCACATGCTCATTGTTTATGTAGATGGCTCCTGCTTTTTGTTTTGGGGAGAGTGTGAAAAGTGTAGTACTGCATTTGTCTGTATTGATGCTGATACACCATCTATTTGTCCATGAATTCAGTGCATTCATAGCTCTTTGTAGCAATTTGGAGGCCACTGTTGCATACTCCTCTGTGCACCACATTACCAAGTCATCTGCATACATTGCCACTTTGATGCCATGTGGTAGTTCAGTAACTAGGTCATTGATGTAGATCAGAAAAAGTGTTGGAGATAGTACCCCTCCTTGTGGAACGCCCTGGCGCAATAAGACCTTCTTACTCTTAAGACCATCCAGTTGCACTCTGGCTCTCGTTATGCAGGTATGCTTTGACCCATTTGTACATCCTGCCATTTACTCCATAATTTCTCAGTTTCTTCAAAAGCCCTTCCTTCCATACCTTATCAAATGCTTTCTTTAGGTCTATCCATGCTGCTAGTACCAGTATCTTTTCTTGAAACGCATCTTCAATTTCCTGGGAAAGATAGGTTGCTTGATCTTCGGTAGAGTAACACTGTCTAAAGCCTGCTTGTTGTGGGACAAGGAGATTTTCACTTTCCAGGTACCACTGCAGTCTGAGATTGATTATACGTTCCATTGTTTTACACAAACAGCTTGTAAGGCTGATTGGTCTATAGCTGGATGTCATTGAACCATCTTTTCCTGGCTTTAGTAATGGTATCATAATTGCTTCTCTCCATGCCTGTGGCACTCTACCTGTGATCCAGCAAATGTTGTAGATCTGCAGTAGTTTTGCTTTAGCTGCAGTTCCCAAGTTCTTAATCATTTCATTGGACACTCCATCATTGCCTGGTAACTTTTTCATTTTTAATTTGGATATTGCCAGCTCTAGCTCTCTTTGTGTAATGGGTGTTTCCATTACTTCATGTGTGGTCTCTTCTTGTCTTGCATTTTGTTATTTTAAACGTGTCTCTTGTCGTTTTTCTAGGCTAATTTCAATATTATTGTCATTTGCAAAGGAGTCTGCAAAGTAATTTGCTGCATGTTTACCTGTTAGAATGTTTCCATCCTTCTTCAGTGTAATTTTGGTGTTCCTTTCTGTACCCTCATCATTCAGCTGTTTTACAAGCTTCCACACTTTTCTTGTGTCTCGTTCAAGATTCAAGGACTCTGTTTTCTCTTTCCAGCTTCTCCGTCTGACTTGTAGTTTAGCCCGTTGAAATTTGGCTTTAGCATGCTGGTAGTTGTTGTGGTGTTCTTGGCAAGGGTTATTTTCTGCTTGCTTTCGAGATGTTTCCATGTCATTGTGCAGTTGCTCTAGCTCACTACTCCAGTATGGTTTGTAGTGTTTCCGTGCCCCTCTAGGTATTGTTTCACTGGCAGCTTGTATTATTAGTCTACTGAATTCATCAACTATTTTGTTGATGTCTCTATCTGTATTTATATCTTTAGTCAGTACACTGGGGTAGTGTTGATACATTTTCCAGTCTGCCTTTTTGTAATTCCATATGGAGAGAGTGCTGCTCTCCCGGATGGCCTTATTTTGTACCACTATGTTTATCAGAATACATCTCCCCTGATCCGGTGTATCTCATTTAGCAAAGTCCCAGTAATTGTAAACCCATTCATTTCATGTATGATGTTTTCTTGTTTACCCTTCTGCATGAGTGTTCTCACATTCCAAGTACCTATCTCTAGAGTTTGTTTATCTTTATTTTGCTTACAGTAGCTTGATGACGATCGGGTATCACCTGTAGCACATGATATCCCCTACCGAACGAGGGTTTTCTCATTGGAATCCCCCTTAACGTTGTCATTATTTCTATTGTTGTGGCGATTCATGATTGTACAAAGAAGTTGTGGCGATTCATGATTGTACAAAGAAGTTATGACAGTGGTTTTCTGTTGCCTTCCGTCGGTTTGTTTACGATTGGCTCCTCTAGCCTTTTACTAAAAAGTCTCACCTACAAGGCAGTGGGGTTGTTTTAGAATTTAGTAGACCGAGGAAATTCCATTAACTGATAGATACAATATTACAGACACAACTGTATGGGCCACTGCAAGAATCACAAAAGACAGTAAAATGTATACAGGAAACAACATTGCAGATATAATCAATACTTCAGGTGAACGAAAGATAGATATAGAACAATTAAAGTTTTGAGTTAGTCAAAGTGACTTAGAATCTCCCATCTTAAGATACATAGATTGTGTGGAAGATGAATTATGAGGTGTATGTTTGATAAAGCTAACAGCCCATTAATCTATTGACAAAATGACAAGTAACTTCGTGGCACCTGCAGGAAACTGTAGGTGAACACAGACTGGAAAAAACCTGTATGTTATCACACTGACTGGGAAGATTTATGTTATCACACACATGCAAACAACATTTATGTCAACACACAAACAAGACGAACAACATTTAGATGAACATACAAAGAGACCGACAACAGACAAGTGAGCACAAACTGACTAGATGATCATACCACAAGGCACATGCACACATACGCCCACAAACATAGAATGAGCAAAATACTGAACAGAAGAAATGAAAATGAACAGGAAACTTTATGCATAGCAAAAAATTCATGTGAATACATTCACACAATTCTTCCTTTCAATATAATAGGGAAAAATTCATACATATCCATCTAAATAATAGCAAAATTCAAAATTTGCATGCACAACAAAGAAACGACGACAAGCACATTTTGAAGCAATGAGCTGAGGCTTGGAGCTGGTCATGCCAACATTTCATGGAATACTATAGGCCACAGATTGTGGTATTAATCTTACTACCAGGGGAGACAATTCTCAGCAGAACAGTTGTTTAATGTATAATAAATATCTAGTCTTCACAAGTGGAAGAGAATCGTTCATGTCATCTAGTCAGAGGAGAATATCTTATCTCTTGTTCTTATACTGAAAAGATAAAATTTCTGAATGCTCTGTGAGAAGATATCTCTCCTGTCCACAAATACTAACACAATGATAAAATATATCAGGCGAAGGTAAGATGACTTTAATCTCACTGTGGCAACATCCTACCCTTATGATATGAACTAAATCGAGTATTATACTCGAAACAAGAATGCTGAAGATTGTCAAGACTAGAAAAATATCTGGCTAGACATGAAGAAATAAACAAATCTGTAAGACATGACACGATAAAATGAGATATAAGCTTCGTAAAGTACAATCCATCCTGATTTGTGGATACTGATCAAAACACTTGACAAGAAGAAAAATATAAAAACACATAATATCATTAATATAAATGCCTCAATGGATAATAAAAATCCATAATGGCTACATACAAAACAATCATGTCACAATACTGAAACACAAGATGATTTTTATGATTATTTAAAAAAAAAAAAAAAAAAAAAATTCCAATTTAACCATGGAATGCAAAAATAACATTTTATTTCATGAAATTAACTACAGTCAATATTTATCTGTCAAAATTCAATTCCTCTCACAGTTGGGCATTCTATCTAATAAAGCTGTAGGGTTATTTTGTAGTTATGGATCCTGTGGCCATTGAGCTAACGCCCTTTGGTCATAGGAATATTCTAATAAACGGGGATGGGGTGGATTTCATTATGATTACTAAATGAGCATGTCTTTCATCTAAGCCAAATTAAGCACATTGATTTGTTTCACTGTCTGATGATAATTTCAATTCAGTGAGACTGATTCTAAGCTACTGCTGAGAGAGACGATGATCCTAGCATAGCAGTGTTTTGTTTCACTTTCAGCGACATGTTATTCAGCTAGTCTACTATATTTACAACACAGAGATAATACTAATGTACTGTGGGATGCAAATATAGAAATTTACATGAAAAAACTTTTGTGAAACAACTATATCAATGTTTCCTTTGAGGTAAAAAAAATATCCTATGAAATTATGTAATAATACAAAAGCCAGATCTTAAGAATGAAGACTTACATTATGCAGTTATTGATAAAGAATGATCATTATAACATAAAAGATATTACCCAATCACATACAGTATCTATATCCCTGCAAGCTATAACAACATTTGTTAAACACTTTGTACACCTGTACACATGACTTACAGAACTAATGCCTAAAATTCCTGTCATGTTAACATGATCAACCAAAAATGAAACCACCTGATAACTGTCAGCAATGTATGCCAATATTCTTCCATCAACTGTATAAATCCAACTATCCAAATGTGGAAAATAATGTTTATAATCAAATTTGCAGCATGCCAGGGAGACCACACACCACAGTATAGATGCCCAATCAAGTACACAAATTTCACAACACCAGTTAATTCACCTCTCAGTTTTAATCAACTAAACGCACAAAAATAACTTTTAAAAAAAAATTTTAAAAAAGTTCTACAAAAACACCAACACAAAAAAAAAACAAACCCACTCTGCATAAAAAAAATGTTAAAAATCAAAGATTAACATTATAAAGAACAATACATGAACTTTGTTTATAAATGTATAAACCTGAACTGGTGAGGATCTATACATAATGATTAATGTACGAGTCACACAAAATAATTTTTAAAAAAGGTTACGGGATATAAGACAAAAATATAAATAATTCAGGAGATTTTTGCTTCACTGCTCAGTACTAATGATTTCATAATGGCCCAAGCAGAAGAGCTCACATTGCAACTAAAATGAACATACCACGAAGAAGTTATCTCTGAATAATTTAAACTGAACAAATACATAAACAATCACCTAAATCTTAATATCATCGATAATAAAAAAAAAAATGGTACAATATCTAAAGCTGTACACTAACGATGCAGCACAAAATAATTTAATAATAAGCTTCATTTAACATAGCTGCTAGTGGCTGATGCGATTCACAACTTGTTTATTAACAGACTGTAGAATGGAATGGCATTCCTGCAGGTGAGGCATATTTGCTCACCCCCCCCCCCCCCCCCCCCTGTTCCAGTAACCAACAAATTGTTTATCCAGATTGTACATACTGTTCTAGTGAACATATCGTGTTTTATATTTTTTTTTAAAAAATAAGGACGAGAGAGGTGCACAGACAACGATGCACATTTCCACGTCGCTGTTTAATGGCCGTCATGGCAGCAAGAACTTCATGCATCCGCACCGAATCCAAAATGTTTATCAATATTATTAAACAGAACAAACTGTTTGTCATTAAATGTTGATCAAAGTGTTATTCCTCAACTACTCAAAAGCCAGATATGGGATGAAATAACAAATACAAGAATATAAAAACCACCAAGGGATTCCCTAGTGTCAATGGTAAATGTCATTAAACTGACAAGAAAATCAACGCAATCTCCTGGAATCTTTGGAGGTTTTCTGTTCATTTTATTTCAAAGGAATAGAAAAATACATCATACGACTTACATGTAGAAAAACTGACATGTCAAATTAAATGCATACAGAAACACAGAACTTTCACAAACTTCATAATACCATTAATTCTTATCAGCATATCTACATCCACACATATCTGTCTAGGCTTCGGAACTTTCATTCAAGAAGGGAATAAGAATACTGGCCACTTGCTTTGCACTTTCTCCTTGGATAAAGCTCTCATGGTCTCCCTCCACAACCTGCACTGTCACATTACCACTGCATATCTGCAAGACACAATTCCACATGTTTACAATTAAGCTTTATCATCAACATTAGGAGGATAGACTCATTGATTTATACAAATCAAGCTGAGATCAACCAAATGTGGCAAAATAAATGTCCAGTAATTAAATACTCACTCTATGTGAGCCACATGTTATCTAAAAATGTAATTTTTTAAAAAATGTTTAAATATTAAAATGTTTAACAAAAAAGTAGAACAACCATCAAGCACTGTTTGCATCTGTTAAACATGAACGAACCTTTGAGGCTGACCAAAGTGCAATGATATCAAAATTAATAAAAAGCTGGATTCTTGATTCTATGCAGTCACATCATTTCTATTAAACTTTCACCAGTCCAAGCTGCCCAGAAGTACCAGTTCTCTGTAAGAAGTCACCAATCCAACGGTAGCTGTTTCCATTTGGAGTAATGAACTCAAAACTGATAAAGATCCTAACCTGGTGGACTAACCAGTCAGTCCAAGCATGGAAGATTAAAAAAGAAAAACTAAAATACCATGCTTAAGTCACTTGTTATTGGCCAAAAGGCTTGTCAACCACAACACAAATTTTCTATGCCCATTAAATGTTCTTTGAAAGGCAGATGGTGGTAGAAGACTTTCTTCACATCATACAATCTGTATGAAGACAATTCTTAAAACATTGGGGCTAACAATAAAAAAAAGGGGTATCAATCAAGAACATCTAAAGTGGTGCATCAAGAAGACATGGACACAGTAATGCCATCTATGCAGCTGTGTAGACCCACAGGAGATACAGAAGCAATCACACGAAATGTCAAGAGGTCTGTCTTTCAGGCAACAACAAAAAAAAAGGAAGAAAAAAATGTTTAAACAGAAGATAATGGATAATCTGATGGAGGGTACTGAGATGTGCAGTACTTGCCAGACTTGAGGCAACCTGCAAATGATGGCCACAGACTACGCAAAATAGACAACTTAGCTTGTTTTCCTACAAGATGCCAAGGCATGTAAGGCAACCTGCTGTCACTTGACTGCCATTAAGAACACTATTGTTGACATCCTAACGATTTACTGACAAGCTTTAATATCACTCATGTGAAGCTCAGAACATTATGCTATAATAGAGATCCTCAGTGCAAGTCTTTCAGCACTGCCTAATTTTTGCTGGATTTCAAGCTGCCTAAATATTTCATACACTTATCAAATTATGTATTTGATCCCACTAGTGCTGAATTTGAAACAGGAACACCCAAAGTACAATAAGAGGCGGATACCACCAGATATCAAAGAGAGATCAAGCCATCATACTTCACCTACAATCTGGCTACAACAGAATGAGCAACCACATGTTCACAAACTCAAAATAGGAACCTACCAGTCTATGCTTATGCACTCAAGATAATATGACAACAAAGCACATCCTAAAGGATTGTTACCAGTACAAGACTTGAGGTCAATGTGACCTACACCCATATCCCTGCAAGAGAAACTCTACAGTGCACCCAAATCACTAAAACAGACAGCAGCCTTCATAAAAGTCTGGAATCCTAGTCTGAATGAGCCATGATCTAAGAATAAGAAGGTCCCACCCACAAGTATAATAAAAGAACACCACAAACCTGCTTCAGCTCATAGTCATCTGCCATGCTGGAGTTAACGCTGTTTTGTTGGGCTCTGATCAGGGTGATGTCCACAGCAACATTCTCAGGCTTGTAGTTCTCACTGATGGTCAACATGGAGTAGAAGGCATTAGCTAAAACTTCCAGATCCTCACGGGAACTGAACTTTCCAGTGGTCATCAGCAGATCCACTGCAATCTGGAGTCTGCCCTTTAGATTTGCTGCTAAAACCATCTGTTTGAAAATCTGAAGAAACAATTTGCCATTTTTGAATTAAATGTTTCATCTTTTTTATAAAAGAAATTAGCCATGAAATTTGTTAAAAAATCAATTTTGAGATTTGCAAATCAACCGTAGGGTTAGGTTTAAAGGCGTGCATTTTTAAAAAAATAAATGATAGAGAAAAACTGACAATATTTGGCATCCTACATGTTTACCTATTTGTAAAACAATCAGATTAGACCACCTGTTCTCCCAGGTTTGGGCAATCAATTTTATGAAAACTTATTACCAACTGAAAAGTATTTCACATTAACTGAGTCATCATCATGTGCCATACCGGTTAACGTAGGTGATCATGTTCTTCCACAATTTTCTATCCATTCTGATGTCGACTGTTTTCCATGCCATGAAACCAAGCTATCTATAGTTTGTTCAGAAATTCGTGTCCACAGAGTTGATCAGTTATCTCGGAAACTGTTTGATGAATTTCTGTAATTCTTTTTCATGAAATCTTATTTTTTCACCGACCTTCAGATTTATAACATTTAAGTACAAAGGTAGTCTGAATTTTGTACAAATAGTTTTTTGTTATATAATTTTAGGAAAATAAACAGTGTGATCTAAACATTAGATTTTTACTGTAAATTATGTTATTTTTCTAACAACCCTCTCAGTGGACTGCATCTTACAAGTTACGGTTAGTGAGCTCGAGATGGTGCTAAGATTGTGTGGAGAGCGCGTAAAATTTGCCTTTTTAAACAGTGAGTTGATTGCAACAAATGTGGGTATTGTAAAATCCTAAAAATTAGGACAACCAAGAAAATCATATTTTTATATACCTCAAAGAAGCAAAAATCTTTCCTAAATGCATGACAGTAGGAAAAAAATCACGCTTAAGGTTGGTGACAAAATAAGCTTTCAAGAAAAAGAATTACAGAAATTCATGAAATAGTTTCCGAGATAATTAATAAACTCTGTGGGCACAAATTTCTGAACGAACTAAAGTATCTTCTCTCTTAGTCATCAGAGATCTCTTTCCTTGTATTTTGCCAGTTGTAACCAAGTATTCCAACTTTTCTCTTCTTATGATATGCCTGAAAAATGTTGATAAATTATGTTGATCCAACTTATGATTCTGACTTGTGAGCTGTTCATGCTCTTGATATTGGTAGTGATGTTTGTCTCCCTTAGTCACATTTATCAGCTGTAGAATGAGATTCTCTGATATAAAAACAAAAACATTGAAAACTTACCAAAGCTTGATCGATTGTTGTGAACTGCTTGACAAAAGCACATAAAGCGGCTGCCTGCTCCTCAGCCTGTGAGTTCAGCTGCATTGCCTTTCTGTAGACTGAGGTATACATCTCCACAAAACGATGGGAACCATCTAGAAGGGTCAAAGACTGCACAATATCTGACTGTTTGGGACTACGCTTCCTCAGCTGATTAGCCAGTTCCAAAGCGACCACAGACCCAAACGAGTACCCAGCAAGCCGATATGGTCCCTTAGGGTCCACTGAAACTAGTTGCTGTAAGAAAATATTTAAAACATAAGCAGATTATTCACATGCTAAAGTCAGAGGGATAGCCATAACAATATTTGATGTGGTTTTAACATTAGATTATGATACCGTAGTAAAAATGACACTAACAACACACAAATTCTTCCAAATTTAACAGATTGCCAAGGTCAATCAGCCACCGTAGTCAATCAGTACCCTATCTGAGCCTATGCCCCTATAGGGTAATGAGGATAATTACAAAATTTTTAAATAATAAATTATAAAGGATAATGAAAAATATTTTTAAAATAATAAATTATAAAGAATAATTTTAAAAAATTGTAATAATTATAATGGATAATAATTTTTTTAAATAATAAATTACAAAGAATGAAATTTTTTTTTTTATGATAGATTATAATGGATAATGCAGCAACAAACAAATAACATTGGATCAATCGGCAAGAATTCACATGATACTCTATTATTGTATACAAAGCAGATAATTGTGCAAACTAAAACTATAAAAAGACTAATAATTCTTGAAGCCCAAGAAAATGAGTAAACTCACCTCAAGATAATAGCCAGCTAGGGCCTCTACGGAAGTCAAGGGAGCTTGAGCAGTTATCTGTAGACCATAAACTGGGCATGGCAAGGAAGAGGCCAACGTTTTCAAGGCAACCACACTTCCTGATGGCATAAAGATAAACAGTTACCTTGAACACATTTACTATATTTTAAATTATAATAAAATGATAGTGTTGTCTTTAATATACAATATAGAAACAGCTTCTGGAGGCGATGGGACTGCTGTTTAACACTGTTGTTGCATTCTCTAACTGTGAGCTAGCATATACCATCACAGTTTGGTTAACAAAATTTTGAAATAAACAGATCTGTAGGCTTAAACCTGCTATTCAAAGCATTAAAACCAAATGATCTAAGAGTCAAGTTGTTCATCCCATAACCCTGTAGGCCATTGGGTCACCACTGATATACTTAAGTCAACCTTCTCCATTTCTCTTTTATCTTCAGTCATTCAATGGGACTCTACAAAAGTTGAAACCTATCCATTCTTTGATGCTATCTTCTCACCTCTCTCGCCGCTCCCTTGCTCAGTTAAGTGTCATGTTATAAAAATGTAAATCTGATACTTCATAAAAAATTGTTACTTAGCAGTTCAGCAGTTCACACTCACCTTCTATAGGATGCACAATAAACAAAGGCTTTAACCCATTCTGGACACCATTTATGTTGATGATTGGACTCTTGGGTAGGATGTGGTTAAAGTCAAACCTAACAGAGACACCTGAGTCATCCTGCTGGGCAGGTTGACCATTAACAAGATCAGCAGTAGAGGTGGAGGTGCTGGTGGAAACCTCAGCTTCTTGATTCTCTGCACTTACTTCATTTGCACCATCTGAGAACGTGATTAGACACATTTTAAGTCACACACCAATGACTTTGACATAAACTAACATTTGCCCTAGATTACAATACCGTAGTAAAAATTACCACATAAAAACACAAATTCTTTAAAATTTGACATTTTGCTGTGTTTAACCATTACCCTTCCTAATTACCACTTCTGGTGTTTAATTTGTTTCCATTGTTGGATTGGCATAGAAGGATCTGATCAATAAAAGGATATTCTACTCTGTACTCTCCATGTTGATTATTAAGTGTTCAAAGTATACTTAAGTGTCTCCACATGCTTTTTCGACATAACAGTAACAAATGTCTCTTGTACAATGTTTAAGATTACTGTTTCTTGATTACTTTCAGGTCATCCAGTTTAAAATTTTCACAACATGCATCCAAATAATAACTAGCATCCAGTTTAAAATTTTCACAACATGCATCCAAATAATAACTATAATAGTTTCTACTCACTAATTTCCTTGAGTTTGTTAACATTCAGCAAACGAATGTCCCGTGTGCTCAGTGAAATATCGAAGTCTCGTTCCAACAGCTGTTTAATCTCAACTCCCATGAGTGAGTCAAGCCCAAGATCTGCTAGACATGTCTCAGGGTTGATGGTTGTGGCATCCTTCACACCTGAAATAAATAATACAAGATTGGCCATTATTGGGGTTTCAATATACAATATCAATGAACTGTTTGACAATATATTTTTTGGCAACCTGAATTTGAACAATTCACAGCAGTTCTTGTAAACAATGTCATTTATGTTGACATAACATTCCCCAAGGAACATAGATAATGTTAAGTACAATTTTTTTTTACATTTGGTTAATATTTTCTATAAAATCATATAAAGGTATGAGAATTATGTTCCAATTAATGAAAATTATATATCTGCTATAAAAAGCAAACAATATTGAGAAAATGTTTTAAGTGCAAATCTTTAGACATACAAATATAGCTTATGTTTATGATACACAATATTATGTATGGCTCAAATGACCCATCTTCTTTGTTTAAAAAAAAAAACCAAAAAAACTCTGACCTCTACTAAGGTAAATTGTCTGTTTCAGCATTCTCAATTGTTCTAAAGGATTATTAAAGATGGCTATTCAGTTTTTTTTGTTTTTTTTAGCCTTCTGATATTTCATAACAAAGAAAATGCAAATAGTTTTAGTTATATCAAAACTTGTGCCTGCTGGAGTTGATCATGTCCCTCCACAACTTCCAGCCAAATTATTCTTCCAAAGTTTTTATCTGTTCTCACTATTCCTAGTTTTTACAATATATTCCAGATGCTCCATTTTCATTATGGTTTCCTTCTGATACTAGCAATTTTTTGTCCCTTAAAATCAAACTGAAAACATAAATCATATACTGGTATATCCAACAACCTGCTTTACTGCAGCAATTTATTATGCTAAGGATATTCAGTTCTAAGAAAGTCACACCAACAAAATATTTTAATGAGAATGCATTGAAAACAAGCTTTCAACATATAAAAAAACATACCTAAAATCCTTGCAACAGAGTCCACCAAATTAGCTTTGTTAGATGAGCCCTCAGTTTTAACAGTGTCTCTTTGTGCAATGACAAAGCTGGAGACTACAGTCAGATTTTGGTTCAAGAACTGGTCTAGGACATTCAGGCAAGATGACATTCTTTGAGGAAGTGTGCCTCCTACTACAGTGTCATTGCCACCCATGCTCTCAGCAATGACACCAACATCACCTATGGCTCCCCACTGAATGGCAAGAGCTGCAGAGATAAAGAGATTATGAATAAACAAAGATGACGATATCAGCTTAACTACTAACAAATGAGGCACATGTTTTAGGGTATTATACAAATAAAATAGCTTAACTACTAACAAATGAGTGCACATGTTTTAGGGTATTATACAAATAAAATAGCTTAACTACTAACAAATGAGTGCACATGTTTTAGGGTATTATACAAATAAAATAGCTTAACTACTAACAAATGAGTGCACATGTTTTAGGGTATTATACAAATAAAATAGCTTAACTACTAACAAATGAGTGCACACGTTTTAGGGTATTATACAAATAAAATATCAGCTTAACTACTAACAAATGAGTGCACACATTTAGGGTATTATACAAATAAAATATCAGCTTAACCACTAACAAATGAGTGCACACATTTAGGGTATTATACAAATAAAATATCAGCTTAACCACTAACAAATGAGTGCACACATTTAGGGTATTATACAAATAAAATATCAGCTTAACCACTAACAAATGAGTGCACATGTTTTAGGGTATTATACAAATAAATAGAACAACTTTTATTAACTCTTGGCCTCCAGCATTAGAGACTTAAAAAAAAGGGGCCCCTTCTACACACCTCATGTGTACTCAGGAGCAAGGTAGTGTTCAGAGAAAAATGTGTCATTTTCTCCAAATTAAATGATGCAAGTGTTGTGAGTTATTTGATCTTAAATAATATTACTATTTACTGTTAAATAAAACTGTTTGTTCATGATAATGACCACCCTGCTGTCATGGTAACCAAGATAAAAAGCTGCCATACTAGGATTCTATGACTTTGTTTTATTGTGCTGATAAACATGATAGGAACACTATTATCAAGGTTTGTGTACACAGAATTTAATCAATGGACTACAGATTTGCTAAACATGGGTTGATTGACAATTTGTGGGTGGGTGCGGCATGGTGACTCTCAGGATAGAAGAATTGTATGTACTATAGAGAACCTCTGTTAGCCCAGTGCCTAGCAGTCTAGAGTTCATGCAAGCCAAGTTTTGTGAGAACATTGAGAAATCCTTTTCACAGTACATAAAGTTATTTTTTTTTTTTAAATTAAAAAATAAAAATATGAGTCTCCAAGCCTCAGCTTTGAGTATATCAATCATATAACAGACACACCAGAAAGCCAACCCATCAACAAATATGCTGTTTGTAATTTGAAATGAAATAAAGACTTTTTGTACATACCAGTTAAACCATCTGCCCTTCGCTTTTCACAAATCCTTTCCATGACAGAGTTGGCAAAACCGTAGTTTGTCTGTCCAAGATTGCCACGCCCACAGCTGACAGATGAAAAAACAACAAACCAGTCGAGAGAATCTTTGCATAACTCCCTAGTTGCTTGATCTAGATGAATGGTGCCTTGTATTTTTGGCTCACAGACTGTCTTGTACATTTCATCGGTCTGATTCTCAAAGAGGCCATCCCGCAGCACCTGACAACAACAGATGTATAACAATAAACACTGTGATCAAGATAGTATAAACTAACATAACACTTTTAAAATTAGGCAAATAACTTCATTGTGCTTTCTTTTTCTTGACAGCAGACAGACTAGCCAATCAGTAGTCAGTAACTTTTCTTCTTATTTTTTTGGCAACCAATTGAGCAGAAACTGATGCTTTGCACTAAAATCAACAGGACACATCAGAGAGGTCTATGTGTCCAATGCAAGTGATAAATGGTGATCTTCATTGGTGCTGATTTCTAAATCCCAGAGAGTTGACCCAAACAATTGGCTTTTTTCCACAAATATGTGGCACACTGCAAAAGCTCTCTTGAATTACCAGGTCCTACTGGAGAAGCGGTTTATTATTGCTCACCTAAACCAGACTTCAACACTGCGGAGAACCAACCTGGTGACCTTCACCTAACTAGCTAGCCTGTTTTGACGCACACAGTGGGGGAAGACGTGATGTCTTGAGCAGATAGCAAAAATAATCAAACAGCCAACAGGCTCACAGTTCAAACAGCCTTATTTTCAAATGTTCCAGAGTTCACAGCTAAATTCAAGAGAAATTTTTATCTGCAGTTCGAACAATCGCTTCCTCGGTTGAACTGCATAGGCACATATGAAGTGACAAAATATCTGAAAATTATTTGGGAAGAGTGAGAGGGAGTAGCAGGGATGTGATTCTTGAGTAGAAAGAAATAATATGAGAAAACAGAAAAAAAAATATAAAATCAAAACAAGAATTTCCAGCTTACCATAGCCAAGTTGAAGAGACCTCCTACAGGTCCAAGTTTGCTTGATTCCTCCAGCAGAGCACGGGCTCCGTCCAAATTTTTGGCATCTTTTTTGCTCACCTCGACAGTGGCTCCCATGTCTCGCCACTGTTGAATCTTCTTGTACTGGTAGCCAGTTCTGATGCCTGATCTATTGAACAAATCAGGAGAAAGCTGAATAGAAGCCTCAAACTCTACTGGTTGAACTATTATACTTGCATGTTATCCTGACAGAACAACCACTTACTTGTCAAAAGAATTCCTCATAAACTATAACAAGAATTTACATTCCGGAGTAAAAAACAATCATTTTGTACACTCACAATGATTCTGAAACCATATGTTTATCTTTCCGATTTGTTTCTTCCAGGCAAGGCACGATTCAGTCACCCTGCAAACACATCTTTCAAGCTACATCAGACTGCAGGTAGAACACAATGTATGGTGACAACTTTATAAAAGAAGACAATAGTTAGTATTTTCTTTTGCAAAGCTGTCACCATGTCATGTGTTCTAGTCATTCCCTGCTTACCAGTTTTACCACAGAACTGCAATTATTTGCCTGTTCCCTATAATATTAGAATGCAGTTTGCCACTTTAAAAAGTGAATTAAAACTATATTTATAAATAAGTTAATTCGCTCCCCATATTACTAACCCTATACATACCTGGATGACAGCACCAACTTTTTCACTCCCCTCTCCACCAGCCATTGGCCAAGTTCAAGGCCAAAACCTCCAAGACCTCCTGTAATGATGTATGATTTTGAGGGATCACAAGATGTTCTGGACACTGCTGGGATAGATACTTTTGGTGCTGCAGTCACTTTTTCTGCTTCTTCACTTCTCACCTAAAAAAAAAAAAATGAAGAAAAATTTATGGATTCCTTAAAAAGAGGAAGAGCGAAAACTAAATGTGTGTTTTTTTTTTTTAAAGATAAATGCCTAATAGAAGAATATTATGTGTACAATGGAATGAATTCAAAGACTAATTTATAAATAAGAAAAATGGCCATGCAACCAAAGATGATCTCTAAAATTAGGAAGAGAAGATTGGCATGTTGGATGTGCCAGGAAGAGACTACAAGAGAATTCCAAACCATGCTCTTCTACGAGAAACATTAAGATACAGAAAAATAGGAAGACCAAGAGACACTAAAAAGGACACATAAGAGAAGCAAACATGGCAGGCATGAACTTATTAGATAAGATAGAATATCGCCAACAATAAAGATGTGTGGCAAAAAACACTTCAAGCCCTATGTGGCATCTGATGGCGTGGGAAGCAAGATCAAGATGCTATTGTATTTAACAGTTCATTCTAAAATGTCAAACAGTTGTTTTCTATATTTGACTAAGATTTTATATTATATATGATATATAAGCTGTGAGTTATTTGATATTAAATGATACTATTTACTGTAAAATAAAAATGTTCTCTTAATATGACTAAGATATTATATTATAATTAAAACAGACTAATTCAGTTCGACTTAGGTTTTTGGTGGTTGACCACACTTCGGACAAGTATCTCAGGGAAACGACTATGTTTTCCACTCAGATAGCCTAGCATATTATCGCTATGTAGTTATATCTGCATGTGTATCAATATTTGTGTTGTCTATAGCTCTAGCTGAAGAGCTACTGAGCACCAATTTCTTTTTGTTTCTGTCTTATTCCTTATCTACGTAAAGCTGCAACCACGCCCCTTTGTTAAATCAAAATCATGAGCTGTAACCACGCCCCTCTTTGTCATGAGATAAGAAGAGTTAACAGCTCTTTGTTTTCCTCTAAAATGTGGCATTTTAGTTCCAACCCAGGAAATTCTGCATCATTTGTGGATCAAGATGTCCAGAGCCTAGTACATTCCAAACATTCTTTTACTTGATATTTGATAGAAGTAGCTTCAGTTTGTGGACACCACACAAATATAACAAAAATATATTTAAAAAATAAAACATCAAATATTTTAGCTGAAGCAAATATGAACAATATTTGTGTAGAATAAAGTTCACAACTAAAAAGATCAAGGGTTTGCAAATCTGAGCGTTTCCGTTAGGGATGCAATAATCTTTTTTTTTTTTTAAAACCATAATAGATCATAAATTTTAAGATACAGCTTATTCTAACACTTTGAATGTATGGTTGGTTGCGTTCGCCCGATGACTAAAGTATTCTAGAGTATCGTGGTAGACTAGAATATTCCTCTTCATCATCCGCCCTTACAATGATGTGTCTTCGTTGTGTTTTTGAATGTATAATAGAAGAAGTAAATGTATTTTTATCTTCCTGGAAAGGCACAAATGAGAAAATCAACTAAAGTAGCAGTCACAAACAGCTGTAATGTCGCCCACTTACTTGGATCAAAACTTTTCCAATATGTTTGCCCTGAGCCATAAATCTGAAAGCATCTTCCACTTCATCCTTCCTAAAGACAGATGTCTTCAGTGGCTTCACAACTCCACTGACCATTCCCTCGCTGACCAGATTGGCTACCTCTTCCCAATCTCGTGTGTTGTGTTCAAACAAGGCATCCAATAAAATACCCATAAAGCTGACATTTCTCAGAAAGATTGACATGCCTGGAAACAGATTAATTAATAATGACAAGGTAGTTAAAATTCAAACTTAAATAATCTAAAGAAAAGCATTACAAGCTGGAAGTGGGCAATAACAAACGATGAATGGTCAGTATATCAAACTTTCAACAAACTCTTCTACTGTCCCACTATTCCTCTTTCATTTTTCCAATCTGCCACTGACAGAAATAGTGGTCCACAATCCTTTTGATATCTCGTACGGCAACAACAGAGTCCTCCTCTTTGTAAAATCCAAGGTCACTCAACAACACAGTCCCTCCACTTTGTATAGTCCAAGGTCACTCAACAAAGTCCCTCCACTTTGTATAATCCAAGGTCAATCAACAACAAAGTCCCTCCACTTTGTATAATCCAAGGTCAATCAGCAACAAAGTCCCTCCACTTTGTATAGTCCAGGGTCACTCAACAACAAAGTCCCTCCACTTTGTATAGTCCAAGGTCACTTAACAACAAAGTTCCTCCAGTTTGTATAGTCCAAGGTCCCTCTTTACAATTTTCCAAGTTTGGTCCAGTTTCTTTTGTTCTCCATCAAGCTGTCATTAACCTGTTTCTAATCATCCAGGCCGAGTTCATTGCACTTAAATGTGGATTTCTTATGAAACATACGGCCCAGTCAGTTCATCATCTGGCGATTATCACAACTCAATTTAATCCTGACTGTTATCTCAAAGCAATTCTTAGACTTTCATCAATAATTTTATAAATAAGAACCTTCATCTCTTTTATCAGACTGACTGGATACAGACCAAGAAGTTACATGTAAATAAGGATTGGAGACTTTATATTCATCATAAAGTAACAAATTAAACATAAAATATATTTTTTTAACGCAAGTGTTAAACATGATATGACCAAGAATATCCAGAAGACATTCTAGAAGTATTAGTTACACAAGAAAAAAAGAGAGATCATATAGCTCATGGGAAGCGAGGTGCTGAAGATGCAAACCATTGTTTATTTAAATCTATTGATAACTAATGGACAAGTAATGATGTTCAGATATCATGTGGAAAGGATGTTCACTGTAATTAAAACAGTGACAAAGCTGCTTTGTTACTTTTAAAGAAAGTTTAACAAAGTTTAAGTTTCATATTCTCAAGGTTAACCTGAGAATATGATACCATAATTTGTTTCCACTGCTGTCGTGTTTTTATATCGAGAGATACATCATTTAATGCAGGAGAAAACTGTCAACTTTCAAGAAATTGGCCATTTTTACTTTTTTGTTGTCACCAAGGAAATTTCCTGGTCATCTGCAAATAAACAGCGCTTTGTGACTCAGGAAACACTGCTAATAACGCTAATGCGGTCTCTGAACATACTGATAGACTTACGAATGTAACGATAGACATTGTACCATGTCCGATCCAGGAGGTGAAGCTCAGGTCATAAATCAACCTAAGCCAAGAATTTCTAGTCCCCATTGTTTGCCTAGTGTAAATATGCAGGACTATAAACAAGAAGCAGACAGATTCATATACGAGAGAACACATGATGAAAGAAAAGAAAAGAAAAAATAATATTTCTAACTAAGGGTGCTGAAAAATTCATAGTCAATGTACCTCCTAAGGTCGGCAAAAAATATGAATACCTCCTAAGGTCGGAAAAAAATATGAATACCTCCTAAGGTCGGAAAAAAATATGAATACCTCCTAAGGTCGGAAAAAAAATTGAAGTACCTCCTAAGGTCGGAAAAAAAATATGAGTACCTCCCAGGTCAGAATTATCTACCTGTGTGGTAAGGGGCCCCTGTGCACACTGCTGCCAGAGAAAAACAGATTAACATGCAAAATTCAGTTCCTAGACTCTATGGACTTTACCACAGGTGAAAACTGGCAAACACAAAGAAAAATATGTAACTAGATATTAATATCGCTACTGACATTACTGCATGCCCACTATAAGAACTGTTTCTTCAGTCACCAAAATGGAATTAATGCTTAAAAATTAATGCTAACTTCTACTGAGACCAAATTAAAGGTTTCATGAATCCCCAGTACTCACCTAATGGAGAATTGTTCGAGAGATCAAATTTGCCGATTTCTAGGAATCGTCCATGCTTGGCTAAGAGACGGACACTGGCTTGGAGTTTGTCTTCAGCAAGAGAATTCAACACAAGATCAACACCTGTAAGGAATGATGTTACATAAAGCTTTAGACACGTTTTATAAAACTATTATAATTAAAATATTTTAAAATCCAGTACATTTCTAACATATTTTTTTCTATCTCTCCTTTTTTGGGAAGATTAATTATTAGAACATTGCTGATTAATTGAAGGGATAGAAAAAGAAAAGCTGCACAGTTCATTGAGTACATAGAAATATATAGCTTGAAAGTCTAACAACAAGAGAATTCAATGGTGACTATTATAGATTGCCTTCAATAAAAAGTTTAATTATTCTGGCCTATCACTACCGCTTGGTTTAAGTTACTGTACCTTGTCACCACTATCTAGTGTAACTTAATGGCCTGTTCTTCACTAAGAGATTTCATACAGTGTCATGGCAGTTTTTTTTTTATTTGAAATAGAGAGAAATTAATTAAAATTGATCTAAAACACACACAAAATTTGGATACGTTTGCTCTGGAAGTCAGAAAAGAGTTGAATAAGAGAATTACAAAGTTTTTAATGGAAATAATTGGAAAAATCTATAAATTAAATGCTGCAAAAACTGTCTCAATGTGTCAGTACCTAAAGTAAGTTTATGTGGCATGCGGTACAGAGCGTAGTTAACTAGCAGAGTTAAGATAGGTTGTCTTTATTAGCCAGCTCACCTTTGCCGTTGGTTTCTTTCAAAATATCAAACTCAAAGGAAAGATCTCTGGAGTTGCTGAAATTTCTGTCTGTAAGTTGGGGGAAAATGCTCTTCAAATATTCCTTCTTCTCTTTTGATCCCACGGTGGTAAACACTTCACAGCCATAGCTTAGGGCCACAGAAATAGCTGCCTGCAAACAGAATACAATTATTGATTAAAAAATTATGAACAAGTAGATGTTAATCAAACTGTAGATTAAGGCATACAATTACATTTTAGCAATGAACAATAGTTACTGCAAGACAATAAATCAAAACTTTTAAAATATTCCCATTTCTTCTATATTTAATAACCTATTTCAATGGTACTGTGTCACATTTTAAAATCATTATACTGAAAATATTTAAAATATCAAATTGACAACAAAAAAAAAAAAAGATTTTTTTCCCTGTACACTCTATATACATGTGAACAATGCATATTGCATGGGCAGCTGCAACACACATTTTGTTTAATTGCAATCCTAGGATGTTCACAATTAATATCATTCCCCTTATGTATGAGACTATTTAACAATTTTACCTGGCCGACTCCACCACTGCCTGAGTGAATAAGGACTCTCTCTCCCTTCTGGATTCTTCCTCTTGTCACAAGTGCATAGTAAGCTGTGCAATAAACTACAGGTACTGTGGCAGCTTCTTCCATGCTCCAGTTATCTGGAATCTCCCACAAGAATCGCTTTTCTGTGTCCACAGCTGTGGCCAAGCCCTGAGAAAAAGCCAAATATAACTTGAACAAATCTGCAACGCTGATCATAAAAATACTGTCATGGAACTCAGAGGAAATGAAAACAGGGATGGCACAGGAATTCATGAAGAAGAGAAATCATGGAAACATTCATGGATATTGGCCTTTGTTGCAAAAAAAAAAAAAAAATAGAGAAAGAGAATTGTGACCATAATCAAAAATGATCTGAAGGGGTTTCATTAATTAAAATAGATGAGACCTGTGAGGAAAGAGGATGGACCATCTTTCAAACAGAAACAAGAGATTTAATTTGAAACATAGTTTCTATACCTACAGATGTATGGGATTGGAATCACTGCAGGAAGCCAGCAACAAGTCATTGCTCTGCTCCTCTAATGGCTGTGACGGCAGCAACTCATTCATTTCATCTTGAGTTAGCTGGTCACATCACATTTTAATTACTTATCAATAACATCACATTCACAACATATCAAGATTACTTAATTCCCTCCCGAGAGCAACAGTCTGTCAGAAAACTACAAATATGCACATTGTGGTAAAGTGCACAATTTATTTTCAATACATACACTTGTCCACTTCCATCAAACAAACAAATCATTCAGTTAGCTTTTTAATTCAGCCCATGATGGTGATCATATTAATCACAAATAGTTGATATTTGTGTTTACGTCTTCAGGGCCTGTAAAAACTGATTCAGTGTACTCATCATTGAGTGTCGTCTCCGCATTGAAGGTTGGCTACTATGGAGCGCCATTCCACTCTGTCTCTTGCTTTGATGGTGCAGAATGTCATAGGTTGACTTGTCCATCTTTTGATGTTACTCGTCCATGTTAGTCTTGGTCTGCCTCTTTTACCTTGTATTTTCCCTTCCAATATTACTTTTATTAGGCTGTTGTGTCTTTTAACATCCCCCAAAAATGTCATTTGTCTTGTTCTAATTGTGTTTAGTAGTTCTCTTTTCATTTTTAATTGTTTTAAAACTTCATCATTTGTTTTCTTTTCTTTCCATCCAATTCTACCTATTCTTCTATAGATCCACATTTCAAAGGCTTCAATTTTCTATTCTGTTTTCTGGTCTAATGTCCATGTTTCTGCACCATACAGGGATATTGAGAAGATGTAACATTTTGCTATTCTTAGTTTTAGCTCTGGTGCTCTTTGTTTTGATGTTAGTATATTTTTCATGGCATTAAAATTACTTTTTGCCATACCTATTCTTTTGTTTATTTCAGTTGTACATTTTCCATCATTGGTTATAGTATGTCCCAGGTAGTTTTAGCTCTGAACAGTCTCCAGATTTATTCCTTCAACTCTGATATTTAATTGTAGGTCTTGACAATTTTCTTTGTTTATGATCATAGTTTTAGTCTTTTTGATATTCATATCTAGTCCATATTTTTTGCTTGTCATGTTTATTTCATTAAGTAATTGTTGTAGATATTTATTATTTTCTGCTAGTAGTACAGTATCATCAGCATTTCAGTGTACTACTCATGTTAAAAGACTGAGCTCTTACATCATGTTTATTTCATTAAGTAATTGTTGTAGATATTTATTATTTTCTGCTAGTAGTACAGTATCATCAGCATTTCAGTGTACTACTCATGTTAAAAGACTGAGCTCTTACTTATATCATCTGGTGTGTACCACTCTTAATGGCAAGCAAACAATCTGATGGTATACAAACCTTGGCAGGTAATATTCCCATGATTCTCTTGCCCGTTGAGTCTCTGCCAGCAAATTCCATGCCCAGAACACAATCTTGGATTGCCATGTCTCCAGGAATAGCATCAGGGGGCAGCTTGCCGGTGGCCAACATAACATCTCTAAAGTTAAGAGAAGTGTAGTAGACACTGCATAGCTCTGTATTGTGGCCATTCTTATGGAAGAACTTGAGGGGTGATTCAATCCACTTCAAACTGGACAGGTCACCACGTGTTGTCACATTTACATAGGCATATTCAGTTGTCTTTTCTCTTACAGAGTTATCTGTAAAAATGAAGTAATCTCTTCATTAAAACAATACATTTCAACCAATTATAATTCAGAACAAATAATACAGAGATACGTGTGTGTGACTTCTTAGAACATGCACCTGCATTAAGCAAAGGTACTCACTGCAAGCCAAATTAAGTTTATAAAAAAAAAAAATTACAATGAATCCTCCCTTACAGCTGCATGAGTGTACAGCTTTGCCAGTCATGGTCAATGGTGTAGATCACACACAAATGTTCACCAATTATTTTAACATTTTTTATTTTAATACAATTGCTATGGTGATCATTTGCTTTGAATTTAAAATATTTATGTTCAAAGCACCAAAAATATGCTGCTTTGTGTTTAGACATAATTAGTGAAAAAGACAAACACATCCAATTATTTCTATACAAAACTGACGGACTCATATATGTCATGTGTCACCAGGGGGGTCACAATTATGTTATAATACATGATTTAAATGTGTTGTGCTTGTGGCTGGTCATTAAATCTATTGTAAATTAAAAGTCTTCAGGAATTCTAAAACCAAAAAAATGCAATTGAAAGTTACAAAAAGAGAAACAAAACATATATACTGACAGAAATTAGTAAAAGAAAAAAACAAGACTGAAAATCGTGCATTGCTGAAGGCCTGTCAAATTAAAGCAAGAATGATAGCAGTCATGGCCAATATAACTGAACTCTCATATTTGTCCTATACCCTGTACGCCATTGTGTCTAACAATAGGTCTGAAAACATTCAGCAACTCACAAGTTGACAGCTTTGGAAGTTTGGTGAACCAGAACTTAACTAGAACCTTACTCCACCTCCACACTATGCTCCTCTCTAGTAAAAGACGACAGGGGAGTAGGATCAAGAGGGAAGGCTAGGTAAACAAAAACTCTATGCTTAAGTCAGATGTGTTGTATCGAAAACTGTTTGCTGTAAACCTCAACACAAAACAAGACATCTACGCCCATTTAATGTTCCTTGCAAGGGTAAATGGTGAGTAGTAGTCACCAGGGGGGGAAACAGAAATAATAAGTGATTTGTGTCCAGTATATGCTTCACATTTACAGCATGTCTGTCAGCAGGTTATAACTACTTGCTGTGATTGTCCTTAACTATTTCTTGCCATCTTTACCTTAAATGCTGATTTCACTGTCAATTGATACTAAAGTTATCACTACTTTGACAATTTTGGGGGCTTCGGTAGCCTAGTTGGGAAAACCACCCGACTGGGTTACCGATGTTCGGACCCATGTTCAATTCCCACTGGAAGCAGTATGAAGTGTACTCATGGATGAAAAAGAAAAAATCGTTTCTTGAATTATTATTATGTGCTGATAGTATGTTAAATCTTTTCTGTTCACCAAGATCTTGATCCAGGAAAAGCTCTCACATCAGGACTATTCAGCAACAACACTTAGCTCAAAAAAAAATGTTTAAAGAAGAAGGGGTTAATCGTAAATCAATCTCCACAAATTACAGGATATGCAAAACCTTTTCTTCAGCTCTAGGTATATAACAAAGAGGTCTAGTGATTGTAACTGAGCTACAGTGGGTTCAATTACCAAATTTACAGCCCCTCCTCCACTGTAATTTAGCCAAATGACTGCCTCTTTTTAACCACATAGGTGTATACATACTGTATGGTCAACAAAACAAATAAATTTATGTAAATGTGCAGATACAGCACATCAACAACTCAGATGTATGATGGGAAAATATGGCCACAAGTGATAATCATAATAGAAGCGATCCCACCCTTTAAAATATTAGATAACTTTGGAGGTAAAAGTAAAGGTTCCCGCCACACCTTGCTAAGTGTATAACAAGGTGTTAGTGACCACATTTTTAGAATGATTGTTCACCATCATACTGGGCTGCCTTTACTTCCAAGAAAAATCTTGCCTATTTTTAGAGGCTAGGTGAACCCCCAAAGGCTTATGTCCAAAAAAAAATTCCACGACTTCTGTAGATCAAACTAGGACCTTTCTGATCAGGAAGTGAGCACACTAACACTACCATTCAGTCACTGAGGCTCCAACTTTAGATATGAAAAGTTATAAATATTCTAGTTATGGCTACAAAAATATTGCCATCATTCATTATCTGAAATCCTAATACTAGTACCTATGTGGTGAAAAAATGTCTTCACCTAATGTTTTTACTAGGCTATGTTATGGTTATGGCTAGGTGTTATTTTTCTACGTTTTTTTTTCCATAATCTATGAGAACTCACCTTCAGGGAGAAGGATGTGTCGGAAAGATCCCCAGCTTCCATCTCTGTAGACATTGGCAGCGAGGTCTTTATCTGCCAGGCTCTTAAACTCTGGACTGGTAGCAAGGATCTTAGGCTGACTAGAAGAAGGTTTGAGGTTGCTGATGAATATACTTCTAACCTTTTCACCACCAGCTTCCAACCTTAAACAGTTGAAAAAACCAATGATACCGTTAGTTGCCTGCTCAGCGACCAGCCACAATCGAGCATCCTCAGGTGCCTTCTCAAGATCTTTCATTTTGGCCTTCAGATCTTCCAACCATGAACACTGCAGATCATCAACAGGGAATAGAATTGGAGGAGTTACTATTTGTGCTTTCTTTCTCAGCAAGAAAAGTGTGGACAAAAGGTTATCAGATTTTCTGTAGACTACCTCATAGCCATTACGTGAAAACACCTCGACCCAAGACCCCTCTGTAAGGTAGCATCCACAAACCCTGCAGACGTTGGTGGAATCAGTGGAATTTGCATCACCTGTTAGTTTTTCAGCAAATGCCTCTAATGCCAGAAACAGTGGGAAATTCTTAGTGACCTCCTCTACTAAGATGAAACCTTCTGGGATCACCATTTCTGAAACTGTCTGAAGACTGGTGTCAATGTCAGTTTGTTTGTGGAGAACATTTTTCAGAACAAGCAAATGAACCTGTCCTGGAGGAATTGATGTGGATGTGCTCAAGTCCCATGTAGATGATTTTAATCCAAAATTTTTAGCATCTTTGTCCAGTGGAGATTTGTCGGCGGCAGTATAGTTTAAGTTCAATAAGGGCTGTGTTTTCATCAGAGGAATGATTTTGCGGTAAATGGCACTTTGACTAGCCCCAACTTCAAACACAGATACCTTGCTGGTCTGTACATTTTCCAAAACTATATCAACACAAGGTTTGAGAATGTCGGGTGTGTTCAGGTTGGACAAAAGTCTATCAGAGGCCAGATCAGACTGGAGCTGCAGTATAAGGTTACGTACATTCTCCTTCAGGTTAGGAGACAGAGTGAGACTGAACAATTGAACAAGGGCCTGAGCTAGACCAGAATTAGGTTGGGATAGTCTGTCCTGTAGATCTGAAATGTTGGTAGCTCTGTTGTTTTTCACAACATCTTGCAGCAGTTGTTTGTTTAGTAGGGAGTCAGCTGTGTCTTCCAGCAGAAGTCTGTCTAGGCTGTTAAGAGTAAAATTCACACAATCTGAAGCATACTCTTCCAGCGAGGGTGAGGCAGCAGTATCAGAATTTTCAACATAAGGGACAAAGCGGTACTCTTCAAGCGTTGGTGTTGTCTGAAGTCCTCTTTTTGGAGCCACAGATGCATGAAGTCCTTGAATTTCTACACCTCCACAAAGAGAGATGTCCAAGACATGATCAACAATTGCTGGGACAGCTGAAAAAAAAAAAAATTTTCAATAATCAATAAAAAAAAAAAAAAATAAAGTAACAGGCAACCACAAAATTACATGTTTCTGGAAAGCAAAACTAAACAGTCCTTGCATGAAGAAATTCCATTCACTTAGTTGCCTTGTTAAAACACTGGTTTCATCATTCGGCACATTTGAGACATTCCTCATAAGAAAAACAGAGGGGGAGACTAATTTCTTGAACACCGTAATTTTTATGAAGCATGCGTAATTTTTATGAAGCATATGTGGTGTTTGGGGGAAAAACAAATCCAACACTCAGTCGTCACCAGAAGCAATAATTAGAGAGGGGTGTGTGTGGTTGTGCACTGTTAATTCCAAGAATTTGCATTTTGAGTTTAAAATTGTTTGGAATTGTAAACTCAGGTTAAAAGAAAATTGAATGGAATTATGAGAATGAACAATGGAGAATTTTGCTACCTATAAAGAACCAACAAACTCTATACTTCACTCATACCAAAGCCATTTCAGATCAGTACACATCTTTCATAACAGGAGAACAGAAAAAAAGAGATGTACAAATGGTATGGTTACATTTCTACAATAATATATATAGAAGATAACATAAAACTTCCTCACAATGTGGTCTAAAATGGTTTTCTGCTAGTACCATAGATAATACAAACAAACAACCTTCTCTTTCTTATTATTGCTGTTTTTGACCTGCCAAGTCATTCTCTGAAGTTGTCCAGTACCTTTTCTCTTTGCTTTCATCTCTTTGCTTTCTTCTATCTCTTCATCCTTCAATTTTCCTTGTTGTCACAACATACTCCAGCTGTTTCCTTCTCATTACAAGGCCAAAAATAAAATACAATAATATAACAATAATTCTAGTCTCTTACCTACTCATCCACACAGAAATATGATACAACAGTGCCCCTGCACAGTCACGCCCCACTTAAATGGGAAAACACTGAAGAGGATCACATTATAACACTATCATGTTTCAAAAAAAAAACAATTATCAGTGCATAATTATCAAGCACCTCTGCATTGTAATAGCATACAACTATTGAGCATATAGAAGAAGCTTTAAACAAAAATGTACAGTCTACCTTATGCCTGACTGGTGACGGCAACAAATACTTACAGATAGGTTCCTCCCCTTCAGCTGGTGTTGGTGGTTGTAGCTTGGGATCTATTTTCACCGACTTGATTCTTGTGGGCAGACGCAGAGAACGGCTGGATAAAATAAGCAAGTGCAACATAGTGTCCATAAAGGAAATCCACCTGCCATTCCAGGTGATTTGTCCTGTCTCACCTGAGGGATAAAACATCTTGATAATGTGCAATGTAATAACACACTGTTAGATTGGTGTTTGGTATTTTGGTGTAAAATAAACATTATCGCACCACTTCAACAAAAGTGGCAAAGAACTAGGTGGTATCACTATGAGTGGCAACGATAAATATTACATTAAGTTGTGAATGCTGCTGCAGGGAGACACTGGCCAAAATTTGAAAGTCTGTCTGGATAAAAATATAAATATGATTTGGAGGACTGACAATTTTAAGCCATCTATTACATGAGGTTTTATTGTTATCTGCTGCTTTACATGCAAAGCAAGAGGTTATTTATATATATATAAAAATGTAATTGTGTGTGTGTGTGTGTATATACACGTGTGTATACATATAGAATACATATATACACATATACATACATACATATATATATATACATATATATCTATCTATCTATCTATCTATTGTCCTTTCGAGCCGAAGACGGCACATAGGGCAGAACCATAATCTCAAAAGCAGAAACCTTGCATGCCAAAATGGCACATATTGCAGAGATCACCACTTCTAAAATCTATGGCTCTGCTTCCATAACAATACTTTTTTACAATGACAGCTTGTCAAGCCATCGATCAACCTCCTTAGTCGCCTCTTACGACATGCCTGGAAGGTTACAGTGTCACTATTCTATACTTCCCTCATAATGAAGCCCCGGTAACACACGGGATATATATATCACTATCCTTCGGCTCCCTCAATGAGATAGAACTGCTTGCACAGAACAGAGACAGATGGCGAGATTTGATAAAATATCTTTAAAAGAAAACTGCTAGAACAAAAAATTCATATAGGAGAAGGTGTATCTTGGTCTACGCCCTATGGGCCGGTTACGGCTCGAAAGGTCAATAGATAGATAGATAGATATATATATATATATATATATATATATATATATATATACATATATATATATATACATATATATATATATACATATATATATATACATATATATATATATATACATATATATATATATATATATATATATATATATATATATATATATATATACATATATATATATATATACATATATATATATATATACATATATATATATATATATACATATATATATATATATACATATATATATATATATATACATATATATATATATATATACATATATATATATATATATACATATATATATATATACATATATATATATATATACATATATATATATATACATATATATATATATATATACATATATATATATATATATACATATATATATATATACATATATATATATATATATATATACATATATATATATATATATATATATATATATATATATATATATATATATATATATATATATATATATATATATATATACATATATATATATATATATATATATATATATATACAATATATATATAATATATATATATATATATACATATACATATATATATATATTATATATATATACATACATATACATACATATATATCTATCTATCGACCTTTCGAGCCGTAACCGGCCCATAGGGCGTAGACCAAGATACACCTTCTCCTATATGAATTTTTGTTCTAGCAGTTTTCTTTTAAAGATATTTTATCAAATCTCGCCATCTGTCTCTGTTCTGTGCAAGCAGTTCTATCTCATTGAGGGAGCCGATTCCTGCTGCTCTTGCCTCTCTCATCAATGTTCTTCTCAGTGTCTCCCTGGGTCTTCCTCTTTTTCTTTTACCTGTTGTTTCCCATATGAGGGCTTGCTTTGCTATTCGATTATTATCTCTTCTCATCACATGTCCAACGTATGATCAGGTCTACGTTTCATTAACAACATCGTTTTTACGATAGCGGCATATACATATATACATA